>CAJVPT010000213.1:0-36106 GCA_910592055.1 Acaulospora colombiana
TATTACTATGAATCTATTGGTGTTTGTCTATATGCTATTAGTAATTCGGGTCTCGCGTCGCCTCGGAGCTTCGGGATAGGTGGTCAGATTATGTGATCTGAAATATTCTGTGTTCTACAAATCATTAGTGTTTCACGGCCGAAGGTCTAAATCTTTGATTATCTTGAAATACTATTTGACAACATTTTTCTGGCCTTTAATAAAAGATGTTTGTCTCATCAAAATACCCATAGTTGCCTAAGACCGTTTTAGTAGTTGTCATCTGACTTTCAGGTGTAAAGTTATGTTTTCATCGGGTGACTTAGGTAAACTTGTTACAATTTGAACAAAAACAAAATTTCCCAGGTATTTTCATGAAGCAACTACAATGATATCAGTATTAACATATCTAATACTTTCTATTACAATTCTATTATATAATATTTTAATTAACCATTTGGAAGATATTATTGATAATAATAGAATTAATTTGAATATTAAAGAAATAGTAAAAATATGTCAAGATAAAATTTTAAAATACTATAACAAAATAAATAAAATTTATACAATGGCAGTTGTTTTAAATCCATGATTTAAAATAGAATACTTTGTTAAAAATGATTGGAAAAATTTAATTGAAGAGATAAAAAAAGAGTAAATACAGTATATAATATTTATTGTATTTATGCTTATTTATAATATAACTTGCTAATATTAAATATTTTTTAATTTCTAGTATAGATAATATTTTTCAAGAGTATGGAGAATTAAATTCAAGAACTGTAAAAGCCATCAAAATGAGAGAGACATATAATATAGTTGGGATAAAATTATTTAAGTAATGATATATAGAAAATCAAAATAAATTATATAGTAGCTATATTTTTCATTATCTTGGATAATAGAAAAAACAAATATTTTTACAAAGCAAGTATCATAATGGATTATCCCAGTTTAGATTGATTATGCACTTCAAATAATACTCTTAAGGAAATATGACATTAATACACTCTAAACATTATTCAACAAAGCAATAAAAAAAAATTGAACATAAAATATACTCTATTAAATAGAGCCTACTTCTCACAAGCTGGTGTTAACTCTATAGCTCTTAAGGATCAAAAAACAATAATCCTGATCAAACTACTAGACACTATTCTAGTGAACAGGAAAACTGCCCCTTTCATCCAACAAGAGATCTTATCAATCCAAAGTAGTAGTACAATCTGATTATACCTAATTTGCCATTCTCAACATTTTGAACAATTCTGAATCACAGAAGCAGTCCAGATTGCAGCAGACTACAAAATCAATATCTATTCAAATCCATATCTTTTTTCACATAAGGATACACAGTCATTTATAGACCTTTATATTAAAATAATAAAGACAATAGTCCTATATTTATCAAGACACAATATCAAAACAGTTAGGCAATCATACAATAAAACAAATCCAGTATAAATTCATAGAATAAGCTTCATACAAAAATAGGATGAGTTACTCCTGGTTGCACTTCCAGTTGATACATCAATCTCAAAGAAAACCTTCCAACAACAATCAGCAACATGCTATCCCTTTCCAACTCAAAACCTCTTTTCTGGACTTTTAAAAATGCAAATCATATAGAATTTATAAAAACGAGAAAGAATTATAACAACAAAAAAATAATTAGAGGACAATATTATATCATAGATGAGAATACAAACTATCTAAACTAGTGCCAATGTCATACTCAACCTTGTATCAAAAGCATACCCATCAAAAAATTAAATCAATATGGTACAAAAAAAACAATAATCTTTTTTATCCCATTAACAACCTAAATGAAATTGATACATAACTTATTCCCAAATCCACTAGCAATAAAATAGTCCTAATTTAACTATGGCCAACAACTTTTTGAGCAAATGTCTCTACAAGTATAGTAGTAATCCAAAGGATCAATAGAATTGAAGTAAAACAATAACAGTGTACAACTATTTTCTCATATCTCTGGTTCTCATCATAAATTATGGATCATTCTAAATAATATAATTGAAAATATCATATATTACACAATATAATGTACTTTACATCCAAATTTCCAAACATCAAGTTTCCATTACACATTGATAAGAAAATCAAAGTTCAACACAGTCATATTACTGAAAGATACCTAAACTTAGCAAAAATCAAAAACATCAATCTAATATATAATAAAATTGAAGGCAAGCCTACTCTATTGATCATTTCAATATATATAAATCTATACTCCTACAAGCAAACACAATTTTCTACTTCTATACTTATTAACAATAAAATAGAACCCAGTATCATACATTGGATAAAATTTATTAACTTATACACCAAACTATTTTCAATCATCTTAAGCAACAACTGTATATATAAATCCAATAATATCTCTAAATTTCTATAGCTAAAAGAAGTTAATAAAAGCTATTGAAAATGGACAAATATAATTACAGAGCTCTAACCACCTTCGGAACAAAGCTACTATTCAATACATTATTTATAAGAGACAAACTTCACAAAAAATATTCAATATTATACAAAGATTCAAGGTTCCCCAGATGTGATTATGTAAAAGAAAATCAGCTTTATATCTTCAACTGTATTTAAAATAGAAAAATAATAAAAAAAACTGCATAAACTCAACAAAATCCTAAAAAACAAAGCAGAAACTAAATACAAACTAATTTAACAACAACAGTACCTGAATCAATCAAAGAAGACACTCTATTTAACATAGCTATAGGAAAGCCCAATCAATACCTAGAGTCATTATCAAGTGAAAAATTACAAATCCAACTGATGAATGCATCACTAAAAATCATCTACAAAATTTGAAAACAAAGATCTGTCACAGTCAACACTTTACCAATCAGTGAAATCAAATAGAATAAAACAAAAGTGGCACATAAACCTAGCCAAGGTAAAAATAACACAAACAACAATAACATTTTAAAAATAATTATTAAGCCATCAAACTTATTAAACAATTTTACACAAAAATCATTATTCCTTTTAATGATCACAATGAATTAAATCAGATCAAATTTTAACTAGATTCGATTTGATCCAGTTTTTATAAATACAAATTGGATATAGACTTGATTCCTTTTAAACTACTGTAATCCAATCTAATTTGAATTCATAACAGTTTGATCTGATTTGATTTGAATCTGAATTTGATTTGATTCAATCTGATTCAAATCTGAATCTGATTTGGATTTGATGCAAAAACAATTTGAAACCAATTTTGTACATTTTGAATCTATTTCAAAGCATATTTAACTATAACTTCTTTGATTTAACTAAATTAAATTAAATATGGTTAAATTAACTTGACTTTATTTTAATAAAAAAAATTTTAACTAGTATATTTTCTTTCAAAAATATTTTTTAACTTTAAATTTAAAAATTTTCTTTTATTAAATTTAAATAAATTTATTTATACAACCTATGGTTATTCACTTACTTCTATATTAATATACTTCCCTCAATAGCCAGTACTCTCTAAAATAACTTGATTTCTATATTGTTTCTTTGTTTATTTTTTATTATCAATGTTTCAAGTACTTGCAAAAACTGTTGATCAATCGATAATTGATTATGTTGGTAATCCATATGATATGCTTCTTCTTTATTTTTTCTCAATTTTTTTATAACTGATACTGTTTTTTTGATCAAATTTTGAGACAACCCACAAGTTATATCTTCTATTGGTAATACTGTAGTATCATACAATTTATTCTCTGGCTAGTAATAAAAAGTATTTTCTAGTAAAAATTGTAGCAATTTTAATTTGTTAATAACTTAAATTTTTAATAATTTGTAAAGTTTAAAAAATACCTGTTATTTCAACTTTAATTTCCCATTTAACCATATAAAATTTGTCTCTATCAAAATCTCCTTCACTGCAAGCAAATTCTTTATTGTTAAAAGATCATATTTCTCTCAGGAAAGTAGCTGCAATTGCATGGTCCAAAAAATTAAAGTTGGTGTGGACAAATTTGTTATATCTTCAGACTATATAGGCCTTATATAGACCTAAAAGATGGTTTAAATATATTTTTTATTATCAAAAGAAACTATAATTCCTTTGTTGATAGTATCATATTTGTTGTCATTTAACTGGGATAAATTATATTCTTCTATTTTTTTTTGTATACTTGAGGTCACAGCTTCAAGAAATATATACATGGCATAGTTGAAAATAAAACTGTTTATTATTATAACTTTCTCTTTTTGCAAATATTGCCTTTTGGACCCTCATAAATCAACAGATATGTTATGCACATGGATAAATATTCCACTTTCTCTTGTTAAAAGATACCTGCAAACATTAACATTAATAAATTTTTAAAAATTAAAAACTTAAGTTTAATTTAATATATATACTGTAGCTGTTACGACATTTTGATCCAATTCTTTGATTTCTGATAATTAGGCAACTTGTCGGTGCAAAACAAACACATTGATAATTGTGCTTCTCATAAGTTTAAGTACATCAAAACCAATATGATTTCAGTATACAACCAGTATCACCTTATTGAAGGATTTATCATGAACTATTATTTCTTTATTTTTTATTATTATTAATAGAAGATAGGAGGTAGCATTGATCGCAGGTACATGGGAAGGCAAGGGGTTTGTTTTTTTAAATATCTATTTTCCTTTTATTTTTTTTCATCGTAACCTGGGAGGGAGTCAGAATATATCATTTTTACTGCATGTACCTTCTCAAGATACTTTTGAGTCAATAAATTTTTCCTAACCTATAATTTAGTTAAGTTAATACAGTTACAAAAAAATTGCAAAAATTTTAACTTAAAAAATTTTTATGGATCTTTTTTTTGGATTTTTTTGCATTGTCAATGTTGGCCCTTAAAGTAGCAGCAGCATTTTTCAAATAATTATTACAAGTAATCAAGAATCTCGAAAATCTCTCTACCAGTTGACCTGATATTGTTTTATTAGCCTCGCCACCAGAAACATTTATTATCCTAGATAGTATTATAGCTAAGATATTAGGAGTAGATATAACAATCTTCCACAAAGAATGAATTCTAACTCAACATATCACATATCTTTAGCAACAAGGCAAAGGGATTAAAGAAGACCTCCTACAATCCTACATAGAAGATAAGCTTATAGAAATTATCAAGAATTCTAAAAATCAATATAAATCAGAATAACAACCAATAGAGATCATTGAACAAAAAAATAATGAATCAACAATAGACAATGAAATAACAATGATATGTATACAGGAGATTGAAGAACTGGAATCACAAAAACTTCAAGAAATAGTTAAAAAACAATACATTAATGAACATAGCTCTTATACTATCGAGAATAGAGACATGGCACCACCAACAAATTCTTACTTCATTAAAAAGAAAGGAAAGTATAGATTGGGTACAATGATGGCCAATATTCTAAAGAAATAGAAAATAAAATCAAGTCATATCTAAGCAATACTCTTAAACTTTCACAAGAAAAAAGAAACCTGTTATGAAAAGAATTTATTAATGGAAAAGAGTGGTTAGTTTTCTGGGTATAAAAAGAAGAAAATGTTATAAGGTATATTGAAGAAGTCAACTGAAAGAAAAACAATTTCACTATTCAAAATATAACACCATCGATTACTTACAAGAAACAAAAAACAGAAAGAAACCTAGACAGAAAAGTTTTTCAAGAATCCAAAACCAAAGAAGACAGTACCATCTGGTATGTATGTTTGGTAGATGTGAATTAGAAAAACACTAAGAACATCATAAAAACATATCTAAAAATATATGGAGAAGTCCAAAACATTCATATCTATGATGTGAATACAAAACCATAGATGAAAGCCTATATAAAATGGCACAAATATCTTAATTTAAATCCTGAAGAAATTTAGATGATTCCAATTAATACAGAAATATCAAGAGCTGTATTCTTCAAGTCTAAGCTTAGCAATAATGAAATCAATCGATATTATTTAAAAGAAATGACAACTCAGCAAGATTCCTGAGTACTGACAAAACCTATATCCGTCTAATAGCTCGAACATTAAATGGTATATAAGCAAAGGCATGCTATACACCCAAAAATTCCTATACACTCAAGAAGTATAACTTTATAGTAGTTTGCTTCAAGACAAAAGAAGAAAGAAACAAGGCATGCAAACAATATATTTTTTATAGAGACATTGCCTCTTATGGAGTATCAAACATACATCCAAAAATGAAGATAGAAATACAAGATTCAGGTCCAGAAATATAGAAATAGACAATGAATCAATACCCGAATCACAATTAGATAATGAATCAATAGAGTCTACTTCTAACTCAGCAAGCTATCATAAGTTCAGAAATTTGAGACAGATTAAGCAGTGAAGCAATAATAGAATAAGAAATTGTTAAAGACCAAAGAAGTCAAACAAAGTTCAGAATTTTCGCTGTGATCACATGACTGACGATTGTGATGCGACCAAAGCTTACGCGAAACAATCAATTGCTAACTATCACCATACCCCTTACAAGCTAGAAGAATGCGCAAACAATCTATTCGCATCAAAAAGGTAAAGAACTATGAGCTGAGGTAATAGAAAATTAGCTGACCAAGAGGCAATTTATGCATGACATAATACTAGAATAGCCATAGTGATTATGTAATAGCCCTATGTGTAAAAATGTATAAATATAATTTCTTTCAATGACTTAATAAAATGATGACTCTCACGACGAATCTTAAGATGAATCTTTTGGATAGATCATTATAATAGTGAAGATTATAAGTAGTTTTAGGGAAAACTATCTTGAGACTCACCCAAATCTTTTTACGCCTCTGCCTTAATTTTGGTATTGTTTTATGTGTGTGATAGAAGGACGGACTCTTCTATCCACAGGTTATGTGAGCTTTTGGTCATTAGTGACAGACTCGCTGATTAGCCTGCTACAGCATGAAAGAAACAATAGAGAAGAATACACTACATTAGACACCCCTAGATGGTTTGCTACTGATAGTAACAGAGAGCCAATCAAACAGTATAAGAGAAGAAGAAGTTTACAAAATAGGTTACAAAGTCCTTATCTGGAAAGTAAAAGTGATCAAGATCCCTTATATCAGATTTTGAACAATTTCAAGTAGTTAAATAATAGGATAAACATAATTGAGGAGAAAACAGGTAATCAGAACAGGGTAAGAGGAAGTCAGTGGAATAATCACTTCTAAAAAGCACCAATCCAATCAAGATACACAAGGAGAGAATCTAATGCACAAGAGGAATCAAGCTCATCCTGAAAAAAAGGAGTAATCATAGAAACAATAACAAAAACTAATACAACTCTTCCTAGTACAACACGTACTATACCACTTGATGATTTCATTAGTACAATTAAAAAGAACATCATTAATAAACTAGACAAAGAACAAATACTGTATAAGAACTATACTATTGATAACTTCACACTAGACAATACTATTACTATTGGAACACATAATGTTAGAAGCATAAACACTAGTCTCAAACAACAAAGACTATTTAGACTCATACAAGATCTCAATATAGACATTCTAGGAATCTGTGAAACAAACTTACAAAAAAAACAGTAAACTTTGCTTTTAACTTATAGCAAACGTATAAATTTTTTCACAACTGTAATAATGAGAAACTCAGAAGGTCTAGAGTAGGGTTTCTAATTAGAAAAAACATTGAAAAAAAGCTTGAATCAATTAAAAGAATAAAAGGACATATAATAGGAGCCAACTTCCTATTAACAAAAAGCAAACTCTGTATCTATCAAGTGTATTTGCCATCTGGGAAAGCTGAAAGTAGATGGTTATAACAGCTACTTCAAAACAAGGTTCTAGATAAGCAAAGAAACCATAATCATAGGTGACTTCAATGCAGTTGTCAATCCAATAGTGGATCAATAATTATTTATAGACAAAACAACCCCGAGATACAGAAAAGCTAAAATAGATCTCTTCAACTTTCTAGAAGACTGGAATTATATAGATATTCAAAACTCCTGAGAAAAAGAAGGGAATATCACCTTCACATAGGTAAATAATTCAGTACACAGTAGAATCAACTATATCTGGATACTATCAGAAATTGGCCTGAATAACATATATGAGTTTATAAATATTCCAGTGAAGACACTACTGGGTAGTGACCATATCCTGTTATTAATAAGAATGACAATAAACAATCTGTTCAAAAACTAGGTACAAGAGCAAAATAGAACAAAAGGTAAAAAAACATTAGACCCGGGCAACTCCACTATATAACAATGGGAGAAATTCAAACTCTGGATAGAATGCAAGCTTCCAGAAATTGATGCACAGGCCTTCAGGCATGAAACTGAAAACAGCTTTCAAGAGCTCGAAAAAGCCTAACAAGAACTTGAAACTATAATTATTAAGGGTGCATACAGGTGCCTCAAGAAGAAAAGAGTTTACTTCACTCCCAACAGAAGAAAAGAAGTCAAGATGTAATCAGTAATCCAAAAGAAGGATTTCAAAGCCTATAAATAAGTTAATAAGATCCACTTCCTCCTAAAGAAAATCTAGGTTAACTGGAATACGAAGACTACAAAAGACACAGAAAATATAAAGAAGGCCATTCAGAACCTACAAGGTACTTACAAATCTCTTGACGAGGAACTAGCACCTTCTCAGTTTCAGGAAGAGATTCCAAAGCAATTGAGGAAAATTATTAAAACAGAACATACCCTTAGAATAATATGCAAGAAAAAAGAAAGTCTCCATATCAGAAACCAAATCAAGGAGATTTTGGATAACAGATATAATGACCTTAGATTCAACCAGAAGCAGATACTAAGCTTAGTCTTAAATTATAAAAAACTAAGAATCACATTAGATCGAGTGCTAACCACAAATCAGGAGGAAAAAGAATATATTGCTATCAACCCTCAAACCATCAGAAGCAAGGTTGAAGAATATCACAAAAATGCATTTAAAAAGAGAAATGTTAATTTTAAGAATTTAGACTCCTCCTGGAAAAAAAAATACCAACTCAAAGAATGGATCAATCCAATATAGTATTCATCTCTAATAAAAGAAATCAAAGTAGAAAAGCTTGAAGCTATTTTAAAATCTCTTCCAAACAACAAGGCTGCTGGCCCTCATATATCAGTTACGAAATACTCAAACACTTAGGGACCAAAGGAAAAAGAACTTTATGTCTTCTTTTTAATAAAGTTTTAAGTACAGGTCAAATACCTAAGAAATAAAAAAGCAGTAATATCTATTCTATTCTCAAACCCAAGCCTTGGAAATGTGATTTGGGCAATACAAGACCCATCATCCTCTTGGAAATAGCCCAAAAATACTTTACCAAGATCCTTACCAACCGATTATCAGCTATTTGCAAGCAACACAAAATCTTAAAAGGATCAAACTTTGCTAGGCTACAGGGAGAGAGTACAGCAGAGTCTATCTATTTGCTAAACAATATTTGTGAAGAGGCTAAAGAAAAGAAAAAAGAACTATAGATTCTATTTCAAGATACTGTAAAAGCATATGACACAATATCCCTGCATATGTTTGAAAAGGTTATAGATCAAATTTGAATTCTTACATCTATTAAGAAGCTCATAATAGACCTCTTCAAAGACAGAAACTATAGTATCATTCCTCCAATAGACTATCTAACCCAATAGTGGCAGGGGATGGGATAGATCAAGGAGAAACAATCTCTCTATTATTATGGAAAATCTTCTATGATCTACTTTTATGCAAGATCCAAAACAACAGCAATCTGGATTATTCCATAGAAGAAAAATGGTCTTCCAACTTTAGTAAATCTGAAGAGAAGATAAAGCACTCCTTAAGGCAGGCAGTAATTGTTTACATGGATGACATGACCTGGATTGCCAAATCCAAGAAAGACCTGGAAAAGATTCTGGAAAAAATGAAAAAGTTCTATATAGCAAATGACTCTTAGATCAATGCAAATAAGTCAATCCTCCTTACTATTAACTGAAATTTATAAGTCTTCGAAACTATTCAGGCTGAAATAGAGGATATTATAGTCTATAAAATCAATAAGGAGGACCAGGCTAGATTTCTTGTCATCTGGTTAGGACCAAGACAAAGAAATCAGAACACTATCAGTCTTATAAAATTAGAGATTAGAACAGTAGTCCAGACAATAACCAAGAAGAAGTTGATAGAAAAACATGTCTGATACATTATTAATAGGATCCTGATTTCAAGAATAGAATATAGAATATAATACACACATCTGAGTGAGAAAACATGTAATATTAATGTTCTTATAGCCATGTTTAAAAAAGCATTTAAGAACAAGGCACTGGTCTGTGGAACAATTCCAAATAGTTGTATTCATATCAAAGGAATATATGGTCTCAAAAGTATCTGGGAAATATAGCTAGAAAGTTATATACCTGCACTCTTCTGTCAGCTTAGCAATAACGAGGTCTCTGATATTACTATCATAATCAGATTGAAACAAAGTCAAATCAAATGTTGGAAGCCAGATAATATTCTAAGCAATTCTATCAACTCTTATAAGCTAACGAAAGGAAACCTGGCAGTTACAACACTGGCTCTGACAAGTCACTTTTCAAAGTTGAAGATGGAAAAACATATTTGATTATCAGGGAGGTATCTTATCAATCAAATCTATACTGCAAGAGGATAGAGAATATAAAATGACCATTCCATCACTATGAAAATACAAGATCATATTTCTAGATCAGCTTATTAATACTACCACAATAACACTTAAGAAATGGAGAGCAGTTCAAATCCTTTATAGCAGATGCAAGGGATCTGTTCCCTTTTGATATAAAAAAGTAAAGGAAAAAACAACAGCAAATCAAGATCTCCTATAAAACTCTCTATATGGACTTGAATAGACAGTTTATAATATGCAAACTGAAGTGTTCCCAATAAATCCAGATAGAAGGAAGAGTTTTTGAACAGTTCAGGCTAATACTTCAACAGATGTATGGGGAAAGACAACATTTATAAACAACAAAACCTACTTACTCCATATCAACTAGTATACAATCCTACTAATAATAATACTTATCTTCAATCAGACAGTACAAAGCAACCATTAGAAGTGGCCATGTCACAGATCCATTTTTTTCTATAGCTTAATCGACATAATAATCTAAGAAAAAGGAAACAGATCCTCTTGCCAGGAAACCCTACAGACTGGCAGGCAAACGCATTTCAGTGAACAGTGGCTCTACCAACTTCCAAACTAGCTGAAGTAGAGATTCTAGTGAAAGACTGGGATATTACACTAATAGAAAAAGCTATACAAACAGAAGAATATAGAGATGAACTCAAAAGCATCTTGAGATATAACAAAAGAAATATGGCTGATCAGCTTACTTTCTACACAGATGGCTCTTATAAAAAAAGAATAACAGATCATAAATTCGACATGGGTATAGCTTAAATAATAATAGAGAAAGATAAGATAGTTAAACAGTTCTTAGCAGGAGCATTCACATGACTATCAGTAACCAGAGCTAAAATACTAGCTATTCTCACTATACTGTATACAGTCTTCCGAAATACAACAGTTACAATTTACACTAATTGCAACACTACAGTCAAAGTATGAAAATCCATCTGTTCACAAATAGAGATATCTACAAGAAGATAGACAAAAATCACTGACTGGCTACTTTGAAATAAGATCAAGGACCTAGTAAAGAAGAAAGACCTGAATCTGAAAATCCTAAAGATCAAAGCCCACAGAATTAACAGATTCAACAATCAAGTAGACTTACTTGCCAAACAGGCTAGACAGAAGAACCCAATAATTTGGTATCAGCTACTAGAGCTAGGAAGAGTCCTCATAATAGTAGCATGAGAAGAATACATAATAAAAATTGATATTAGAGATTTTGTCAGGATATGCAATAAGAAAAAAACTGAACTAGATTAGATAATACAGAAATGAATCCAGGATCTCTAGATCCAAAATGATAAAATAGTAGACTGGCTGACCTTCTGGAACTAGTTCAATCCAACCAATGCCTTTGATACCTCTTTCAAAACCAACAAAGACAAAAGCTTCCTAACTAACTTAACTCACAATGAACTTCCAGTCCTACAGATACTTAAGAAGAGAAAACCAAATATGTATATCACAACTACTTGCCCAGTATGTGAACTTCAAGAAAAGATACTAGAACATCTTTTTGAATGCCCAGCCACTAGGAAAACTTGGAAGAACTTATGGAGAAAGGCAAATGAAAAGATCAATAAACTTATTAGTAAAGAAATAAAAGATAAGAAAGAAGTTTAATCTAAGATAAGTGACTGGATAGACAAATAGTTAGAAAAGATCCAGAAATCGAACAGGGGCCTTTTCAATACTATCTGTAAATATATAGAAGAAATCAAGACCATCTCCTTAAAGAAGTACCTCAAAGAGTAGCTTAAGATCCCACCAGCAAACACACAAGGTATAATTAATAAACTCTGTCAAAAGATGAGAGCAAATTTAAAAAGAAGATCTGAAATTCTCGTTGTGCCCAAGTAATAGAATAGGAAAAGAAGCAAAACATTATAGAAGAGGACAAAAAAAACAAGAGGACCAAGTTTAGATCTGATGAACAGACTAAACTGGAACAAAAAGAAGTACCGTTATCTCCAAAGGATTTGAGCCTAGAAGGTATCAAAGAAATAGAAAAAAAGAAATATATAGTGATTATTAAGGATTGAATCTATTATGGAATAAAATGGTTTGGTTTTTAACTGTAGACAGAACTTAGAATAATTTATAGGAATGACCTATAGGCAATGAATTTATTAATTAGAGAAAATATTCCAACTTAGTAAAGGAGCTAAATATAATTTCCTAGGTTGCATTTAGAGAAATAATTTTTTGATAATAAGTGAGTCAGTATGTGAAAGTCACAAAAATTTGTAAATATCTAGTATATATACAATAAAGACATGTCATGCTGACCTGACTGCAGGTTAAAATAATAATAATAATAATAATTTTTAATTAAAATAATTTATATTTAATTAATAATATTTTTTTTAATATTTTTTTAAAATTTTATATATTAATTCATATAAATATTATTATTATTATTATTTTTTTTTTTTTAATGGGCTTATGCCTAACTTTATTAATTCACAAATTATAAGTTTACATTGCACAAAGTACAAATATATGAATGTATATTTAGGAAAGATAAAGATAATAATAAGCTAAAATTATTCTAAAGCTACTTCGAGACTTATTGCCCTTTCTTTTTTCAAAGAAAACCCAACATCTCTAAAGTGTGCTAATATCATAAATGAAAATAAAAGAAATAAAAAAAAATTTTGATAGTTATAGGAAATGTGTCGATTCTGTTTCTTAACACATGCCTATTTTATTCTAATTTCCTCATAAAAAGGTCTGGGGGAAAACTTCTACTGAGTCTTTACAGAGATAAGGTGGAGGCCAAAGGGGAGACTGTACAGTTTTAAGGCTTATGGGAAGGATGTAGCCAGGAAGGCCCAGGTGCTATATTGGTATTCACATGATTGACTTGAAAGTCTTCCAGTATATTGTCAATGAAATCTATTCTTATCTAAATATGGGTATACTTACCCATCTGTACATCATATTTCAGATTTAATTCCTTATATGAAGGATAGCACCTAGCTTATGATTGATATATACTGCTGGTAGCTGTTGATATTAACAATTAACAAGAATCTTCCAGATATTCTAACCAGCTTGCATGTCACTGCTGACATTTGGACTCAAGTTTTAATTGGTGTAGTAACATTAGTCTTCTAGTTTTCCAGCTCAAGATTTTTTGAAGATAGGATAAAAACTTTCTGGATTACTTTATGTATAAGCTTTATTATTGAGTATTCTTAATAGTTTTATGCTTTTTCTGATTTGAACTTTTCAGGCAGTAGAAATTGAAACCTACCTGACATACAATTAAGATATAGGTGATTCTGACTTGAAAAAGGTCAATCAAGCGTTTTGTAATCTTTATCATGGTTGGACGGATTCTTTCTTATATCCAATGATATGTCAATACTGTGTCTTATATCTATCCACACTACCATATATAACTTATGATGAATCCCAGGTTCTTATGGATCTGAGAAAATATATTCAGACACGTGAGATGGTCAATAAGAGCTTGTTTATCAATCTTGTCTGACATATTTTATGTTAGTCAATCAGAATTAGTGAGATATGTGCTACCCAAAATTTCAGGATCAAGCTAGGGTAGACAAAATTTCCCAGAAAGCCATGAAAAAGGTAGCTATGAGAGATTACAGACCAGTCAAAGGGTGGAAAAAGTGGGTTCTTTGACTAAAACAAAATCTGTTATCTCTATTATAACTGAAAGGTAGGCAGTACTTCACTGTTGGTCCTTTTCTCTTTAGAAACTTTCTTGTTTTTGGTAGTAAAGGTGAAAGCTAAACTTTGCAGATTACAAGAGTTCAGTTTGTTCAAAGGAGGCTATAAACAAGAGGGAGGGGAAGTGAGTAAGTTCTGAAAGAACTTTTTTGTATTGGTTTAAAGAAAGTAGTAAGACTTTATTAGTAAAGAAGTATAAAAACTTCTTGCAAACATCTTTTTTGTGTATGATCAAAGGATCAGCGGAAAGAGTTTGCTTGTATAAATATTATAAGTTATATATAAAATTTGTATATAATATAAAATTTTTTAATTAAAATAAAAATATAAATAATAATAATAATAAAAGTTATAAAATAGCCTTAAGTAAAATTAATTTTTAGGTATTTAAGTATTTATATTTAAAGTTAAATTTAATTTAAATAATTCTTTATTAAGTTAAATATATTTGAAAAAAGACAATTTTTTCATTTTCTATTGTATATTTTAGGAATATTATTTCATTGAAAAATATTATTAAAAAATAAATAATATAAAAAAAAATAGTTAAGTTTTTAATTTATTAAATATTTTAAATATTAATTTTTATAGTAAGATCTTATTAAAATATATCAAATTTTTTGACAATAGTATTAAAAGACTTAAATTCTAATTTCATAATTTTTTAAAATATTTGACTTTATAAATTATTAAGTTATATTATATTTTCATTAATTTTATATGTTAAAAAGTTTTTTAAAAAAATATGACCTAAAATTGTTTCTTATTTAAGTTTGTTTATTTTTTTTTATTTTTTTTTTAACCTGCAGTCAGGTTAGCATAGCATGTCTTTATTGTATATATGCTAGGTATTTACAAATTATTGTGACTTTCACATACTGACTCACTCGTCATTGAAAAACTATTTCTCTAAATACAACCTAGGTGATATTTTGCTCTTTTACTAATTTGGATAAATCCTTTAATTAATAAAATCATTGTCTACAGGTCATTACTGTAGATCATTCTAAGTTCTGTCTGCAATTAAAAACTGAACCACTTTATTATGTGACAAACCCAATCCTTATTAATCACTGTATACTTCTTTTCATCTATTTCTTTGATGTCCTCTAGGTTTGAATTCTCTAAAGGTAATAACAGTTCTTTTTGGTTCTGTTTGATCTATTTGTCAAGTTTGGACCTGGACCTCTTGTTTCTTTTATCCTCTTCCATAATGTTTTGCTTCTTTTCCCATTCTATAACTTTGGCACAGCAAGTATTTTAGATCTTCTTTTTAAAGTTTGCTCTTATCTTTTGACAAAGTTTATTGATTATACCTTATATGTTTGCTAGTGGGATCTTGAGCTACTCTTTGAAATACTTCTTCAAGGAAGCAATCTTGCTTTCATCTATATATCCACAGATAGTATTGAAAAGGTCCCTGTCAGATTTCTGAATCTCTTCTTACTATTTGTCTGTCCAGTCACTTATTTTAGGTTGAATTTTTTTATCTTTTATTTCTTTAATGATAAGTTTCTTAAACTTTTCATTTATCTTTTGCCCTAAGTTTTTTTAAGTTTTTCTAGTGGCTAGGCATTCAAAAAGATGTTCTAATGTCTCTTCTTGAAGTTCGTATGCTAGGCAAGTGGTTATGATATACACTTCTGGTTTTCTTTTCTTAAGTATCTGTAGAACTAGAAGTTCATTGTGAGTTACATTAGTTAGAAAGCTTTTGTCTTTATTGATTTTGAAAAAGGTATCAAAGGTATTGGTTGGATTATACTGATTCAAAAAGCTTGGCCAGTCTATAATTTTATTATTTTGGATCTAAAAATCCTGGATCCATTTCTGTGTTGTTCAGTCTAGTACAATCTTTTTCTTATTAAACATTTTAACGAAATCTCTGATATCAATTTCTATTGTGTATTCTTCCTATATTGCTATCATAAGGACTCTTTCTAGCTCTAGTAGCTAATGCCAAGTTATTGGATTCTCCTACTTGACCTGTTTGGCAAATAAGTCTACTTGATTGTTGAATTTGTTGGTTCTATGGACTTTGATCTTTAGAATTTCCAGATTTAGGTCTTTCTTCTTCACTAGGTAATTGATCTTATTTCAAAGTGGCCAGTTAGTGATCTTTGTCTATCTTCTTATAGATGTCTTTATTTGTGAGTAGATAGATTTCCATACTTTGACTATGGTATTGCAATCAGTGTAAATTGTAACTATTGTATTTTGGGGGCTATATATAGTGCAGTAAGAATAGCTAGTATTTCAGCTCTGGTTGTGAATAGTCATGCGAATGCTCCTGCTGAGAACTGTTTAACTATTTTGTTTTTCTTTATCATAATTCAAGCTAAACTTATTTCATAATCACCATCTATTATTTTTTTTATAAGAGCTATCTGTGTAAAATGTAAGCTGATCAGCCATATTTCTTTTATTGAATCTCAAGATACTCTTAAGTTCATCTTTGTGTTCTTTTGTTTGTATGGCTTTTTCTATTAGTATGATATCTAGTCTTCCACTTGAATCTATACTTCGACAGGTCTGGAAATTGGTAGAACTGCTATTTGCTGAAATACATTTGTTTACCAGTCTGTAGGGTTTCGTGATAGAAGGATTTGTTTCCTTTTTCTTAAATTATTATGTTGATTAAGCTGTGGTAGAAGGTGGGTCTGTGATAGAACTACTTTTAATGGCTTCTCTATGTTGTCTGGTTAAAGATAAGTATTATTACTAGTAGGATCATATATTAGCTGATATGGGTAAAATAGGTTTTGTTGTTTATGGATGCTGTTTTTCCCCATATATCTATTAAAGTATTAGCCTGGACTGCCCAGTAAATCTTTCTTCTATCTGGGTTTATTGAAAATGCCTCAGTTTGCATATTATAAACTGTCCATTTAAGTTTGTGTAGCGAGTTTCATAAAAGATCTTGATTTACTATTGTTTTTTTCTTCACTTTTTTGTACCAAAAAGGAATTGGTCCCTTGCATTTGCTATAGAGGATTTTAATTGTTCTCCATTCCTTAAGCATTATTGTAGTAGTATTGATGAGCTGGTCTAGAAACATGATCTTATGTTTTCATAGTAATGGAATGGCTTTTCTATATTTTCTATTCTCTTGCAGTATAGATTTGATTGATAAGATACTGCCCTAATAATCAAATATGTTTTTTCATCTCCAACTTTGAAAAGTAACTTGTATACTTTTTGCCAAAGCCAGTGTCGTAGCTGCCAGATTTCCTTTTGTCAACTTATAAGAGTTAATAGGATTGCTTAGAATATTGCTTGGCTTCCAACATTTGATTTGGCTTTGTTTAGTCTGATTATAGTAGCAATACTAGAGGCCTTATTATTGTTAAGCTGACAGAAAAGTGCAGGCATGTGACTTTCTAGCTGTATCTCTTAAATACTTTTGAGGCTGTATGTTTCTTTATTGTGAATACAACTGTTTGGAATCATTACACAGACTAGGACCTTGTTCTTGAATACTTTCCTAAACAGGTCTGTGAGATTATTACATGTTTTCTCACTTAGGTGCATGTATTGTGTTCTATATTCTATTCTTGGAATTAGAATCCTGTTAATAACATATTGGGTATGTTTTTTTGTCAACTTCTTTTTGGTTATTGCCTGAACTATTGTACTAATCTCTGATTTTATAAGACTGATAGTGTTCTGGTTTTTTTGTCTTGGTTCTAGTCAAACACCAAGAAATCTAGCCTAATCTTTCTTATTGATTTCATAGACTATAGTATCCTCTGTTCTAGCCTGAACAGTCCTGGAGACTATGGGTTTCAGTTAATAGCAAGAAGGATTGACTTCTTTGCATTGATCTAAGAGTCATTTGTTATATAAAACTTTTTTGCTTTTTTTAGAATCTTTTTCAAGTCTTCCTTGGATTTGGCAATCCAGGTCGTATCATTCATGTAGGCAATTACTGCCTACCTTAAATAGAGCTTCATCTTCTCTTCAGGTTTACTAAAGTTGGTAGACCATTCTTCTTCTATGGAATAATCCAAGTTGCTGTTGTTTTAGATTTTGCATAAAAGTGGATTATAGAAGATTCTTCATAATAATGGAGAGATTGTTTCTACTTGATCTATCCCATCCCCTGCATTATTGGATTAGATAGTTCATTTGGAAAGATAATACTATAGCTTTTGTCTTTGAAGAGATCTATTATGAGTTTCTTAATATATATAGAAATTCGAATCTGATCTATAGCCTTTTCAAACATGTATAAGGATATTGTGTCATATGCTTTTGCAGTATCTTGAAATAGGATTCATAGTTCTTTTTTCTTTTCTCTAGCCTTTTCACAAATGTTGTTTAGTAGATAGATAGGCTCTGCCATACTCTCTCCCTATAGCCCAGCAAAGTTTGGTCTGTTTAAGATTTTATATTGATTACAAATAGCTGATAGTCAGTTGATAAGGATCTTGATAAAGCATTTTCGAGTTGTTTCCAAGAGAACAATAGGTCTTGTATTGCTCAGATCACATTTCCAAGGCTTGAGTTTGGGAATGAAATAGATGTTACTGCTTTTCCATTTCTTAGGTATTCGACCTGTACTTAAAACTTTATTTAAACAAAGATATAAAGTTTCTTTTCCTTTGATCACTAAATATTTGAGCATTTTATAGTTGATGTATAAGGGACCAGCAGTCTTGTTGTTTGAGAGAAATTGCAAATTAGCTTTGAGCTCTTCTATTTTGATTTTTTCTATTAAAGGTGAATACCATATTGGATCAATCTATTCTTTGAGTTGGTATTCTTTTTTCCAGGTGATGTCTAAATTCTTGAAGTTGATATCTATCTTTTTGAATACTCTTTTGTAATATTTTTCAACCTTGCTTCTTATAGTTTAAGAGTTAGTAGCAATGTATTCTTTCCCTTCCTGATTTGTGGTTAGTCCCAATCTAATATAATTCTTAGTTTTTTATGGGTTAAGATTGACCCTAGCATCTTATTCTGATTAGATCTAAGATTATTACATCTGTTATCTAGAGCCTTCTTGATTTTTTTCTGATATGAAGACTTTCTTTTTTCTTGCATATCATTTTAAGGATATATTCTATTTTAGTAATCTTCCTCAATTGCTCTAGAATCTCTTCTTGTGGCAAAGAAGGTGCTAGTTCTTCATCAAAAAATTCATAAGTGTCTTATAGATTCTGAATGACCTTTTCTATATTTTTCATGTCTTTTGTGGTCTTCATATTTCAGTTAATTTGGATTTTCTTTAAAAGAAAGTGGATCTTATTGACTTCTCTGTATGCTTCTAAATTCTTCTTTGAAATTATTGATCCCTTTTTAACTTCTTTTCTTCTACTGGGAGTAAAGTAGACTCTTTTCTTTTTGAGGCACTTGTATGTACCCTTGATGATTATGGTTTCAACTTCTTGCCAGGCCTTTTCAAGTTCTTGAGGACTATTTTCAGTTTTATGCCAGGAGGCCAGTGCATCAATTTCTGGAAGCTTGCATTCTATCCAAAATTTGAATTTCTCCCATTGTTCCATAGTAGAGTTGCCTAATCTGATATTTTTTTTCCTTTTGTTCTATCTTGCCCTTATACCTGATTTTTTGAACAAATTATTTGTTGTTATTCTTATTAATAGCAGGATATGGTCACTACTCAGTAGTGTCTCCACTGGAATATTTTTGAACTCGTATATATTGTTTAAGCTAATTTCTGGTGATATCCAGATATAGTCAATTCTGCTGTGTGCTAAGCTATTTGTTTATATGAAGGTAATTTTTCCTTTTTCTTTCTAAGAATTTTGGACATCTATATAATTCCAGTCTTTTAGGAAGTTGAAGAGACATATTTCAGGTTTTCCATGTCTTGGGGCTATTTTGTCTATAGGTAGTAATCAGTTCACTATTGGATTGACAACTGCATTAAAGTCACCCATGATTATGACTTTGAAATGGTTTCTTTGCTTATCTAGGATCTTGTTTTAAAGTAGCTATTGTAGCTGTCTACTTTCAGCTTTCCTAGATGGCAAGTACACTTAATAGATACAGAGTTTGCTTTTTGTTGATAGGAAGTTGACTCCTATTATATGTCCTTCTATTTTTTCAATTAATTCCAGCTTTTTTGTGATGTTTTTTTTAATGAGAAACCTTACTTCAAACCCTTGGAGTTTTTCATTATTACAGTTGTAAAAGAATTTATCTTTTTGTTGTAGATTAAAAACAAAGTTTGCTGTTTCTTCTGGTAGCTTAGTTTCACGGATCCCTAGGATATCTATATTGAGATTTTATATAAGTCTAAATAGTCTTTATTGCTTAAGACTAGTATTAATGCCTCTAACATTATGTGTTTCAATAGTAATAGTATCATTTATTGTGAAGTTGTCAATGGTATAGTTCTTATACAGTATTCACTCATTGTCTAGTTTATTAATAGTATTTTTTTTAATCATATAAATGAAATTATCAAGTGGTATGATATGTGTTGTGCTGGGAAGAGTTGTATCAGTTTCTGTTATTGTTTCTATAGTCACTCCTTTCTTTCAGAATAAGCTTAATTTTTCTTATAGATCAGACTCTCTCCTAGTATACCTTGATTGGACTGGTACTTTTTTAGGAAAAATTATTCTATCACCTTTTTTTTTACCTTATTCTGGTTACCTGTTTTTACCTTAATTATATTTATCCTAATATTTAATTGCTTGAGATTATTCAGGATCTGGCATAAATGATCTTGATTACTATTACTTTCTGGATAAGAACTTTGCAATCTATTATATAAACTTCTTCTTCTGTTAAATGATTAATTGTCTTTTTGTTACTATTAATAGCAGAACATCTAGAGGTGTTTGATGTCCTAGCGATGTAGTTGCTACCTTGGAGGTTGCATCTTTTTCTTTTTGCCTTTTTTTCAAGATTTGTCTTTTTTTACGAGTCACTTTCAGATGAAAATTCTACTTTTGGTTCTGACTCATTTCTTGTATTTCCTATTGTTTCATGTTGTAGGATATCTACTGGATCTATTGGTTTCTTACCATATTCTTCTGTTATAGTAATATCTAATTTGTCTTTGATTTGATTGACTCTGATTTTCATTAGAGGTAGAGGTGAATTTTATGAATTTGGTGTCTGATGATATATTTGTGGCTAGATCCTCATTTATTTCTACTTTTCTATGTTTATATCTTGCTCTTAGGCTTTTACTTATTCTTTTAGATTTTTTTTTCTAAGTTAGTAGAGTATTTGGCACTCCAAGAAAGATGCAATCCTTGTTAGAAAATATGTTATTTACATGCATTATTTCTATCTTCTTTTGTTGCAAAATAGATTACTATAAAGTTTTGTTTTCTTAGTGTAAAGCGGTCTTTAGATATATAGCATATTTTTGCTTGAGTGCTATTTCATGTCCTAGCTACTAAACTAGTATATTTTTAGTTTGTATCCAAAAGTCGTGCTGAGTTATAGTTTCTCTCAACCAAAATTTCATTGATTTCTTTATTGCTTAATTCTGATTTTGAGAAAATAGCTCTTGATATTTCTATGTGATTGGAGTCATCCATTTTGCTTCTGAATTGAGGTTAAGATATTTGGCCACTTGATATATGCCTTAACCCTAGGTTTGGTATTTATCTTATATATATGAATACTTTGAACCTCTTTATATCTTTTAAGGTGTTCAGCTATATAATGTTTGCTCACTTTTTGATTTATATCAATCAGGCAAACGTACCAAATAGAAGTATTTTCTTCAGTTTTAGTTTCACAGAAGATTTTTTTATTTAGATCTCTTCTAGTTTTGTGTATATTATCCATAACATGTGGGTTTATTTGGTGAATAATAAAGTTATTTTCTTTTTGATTTATTTTCTCTATACATTTTAGGACATCTTCTTACTTTTATATCCAAAAGATTAGCCATTCATTTCCATTAATGAATTCCTTCTTCAGGAGGTTTTTTTTTCTTGTGACAATTTTAGTATATTGCCTATATATGTCTTAATTTTCTTTTTAGACTCCTGGGATGTTAGCTGTCATCACTTCAAGTCTATAGATTCCTTTTTTCTTTATAAAATATAGGTTTGTTAATGGGACCAGTTCCCTGTTTCTAGTAGTATATGAGCTGTATTCACTTATATAGTGGCTTTTAATTTTTTCTTGGAGTCTTAGAAAATTTAACTCTTTTTATTCTTGTGTACAGGTTATTTTAATTTCATTATATATTGTTAATTCACTGTCTATATGTTCAATGATATCTATTGGTTAAAGTTTGGATTTATATATTTTTTCTGAATTTTTGATAATTTCTAAAAACCTATCTTCTATATAGGGTTAAAGAAGATCTTCTTTATTGCCTTTTCCTAGTTGCTAAAGATATAGTAGGTGTTGAGTTAAGATCTGTTCTTTGTGAAAGATTATTTCATTAATTTCCAATATTTTGGCAATAATATTGTCTAAGATTTTATATATTTTAAGTGATGCATCTACTTCTTCATCAGATTTAATTCCTTTTTGTTGTAGCAGTTGTTGGAAGGCCAATAGCTTTGGATGCTTATTATATTTTTGTGAAAGTTTGACTAAGGTGTCAACTATGTCCTTTTCTTTTTTGTTTACTATTTATAGTATTCGTTGAGCTCTATTCATACTTGCTACTGTATTATTTATATTATATCATATGTTTTATTGTTGGATTTACTGTTTTGACAGATTTACTTTTGTTTACTTATTTACCAAATATGTTGTTTTAGTGTCAAACTTTTGAGTTTATTCATTGTTATTATATTTTTGTGATCAATGTAAAGTAAACACATATTTTACTGGTTATTTACCTATTTATTATTTGATATTGATCTATTGTTTATTATTTTGTTAATCTGTGTAAAATAACTGGTTGTATAGAATAAAACTTTGTTGATGAGTTTTGGACACGTGTTATATTTGTTGTATTAAGATGCATCACATAAATATTGTTTTTGCTTAAATATATTATAAGAATGTATATGTGTTTTGTATTATGTGTCTGTTGTTTATGTGTTGCAACTGTTTTTCTATCTATGTTCTCTAGCTGTTGCTCTTGAATTCCTGATGTTCTCTTGAGTCTTTATGACTTTTGAGTTTTAACTGATTTATTGATTAAAGCTATTATATTGTGAAGATTCTTTCTAATGTCTAAAAAGGTATTAATCTGCACTGGCCTGGTTAGGAGCTAGGAGAATTAATGTTGGATTTTTTGGCCTTACTGTGATTCAGATTTTCTTTCTTGCCTTTCTTCTTCTCCAAAATTTTAATAGTGTAATACTGTTATGAAAAGTATATACTTCTCTATCTAGTGACTTATTTGTAAGCCTTGTATATGTCTTTTTGAGAAGGGTTATGTAGTTGTTAACTCTTATAGGTGCTGTTGAGTCAGGTTTAGTGTGTCTTTTTTTTTCAAAAATTATCAAAAAAGGAAATTTTTAAGAAAAAGGATAATCAATAGAAAGAGTTTTTTTTTAGAATATAAAGTCATGTTTTTTTATAAGTTAAATTATATAATATATAAGGTTTTTTTCTAGATTTATTAGAAGATGTTTAAGTTTATTTAAGATAAGTTAAGGATCTATAGGTCTATAATGCAGTTGTTAATACTTCATAGATCATATCACAAGATCTGCAGATCAAATCCTCCAGGGAGCAAAAACCTTTGAAAAGCAGGTACCGATCTGATTCATTGGCATAACTGTAAATTAATCAATATTTTATGTATAGCTGTGATCACCCGAAAACTCTGTCACTGAATTGTGGTTATAGACCAGTACTATACAAGATTGTGATATGATTGAATGTCTGAAATCGGGTAGGATTATCCTTGGTGTAACTGCATTATCATATCTGATAACAAGAAGAGTAGATATTAAAAACTGGTAGTATGCCACTGAAAGACAGGTGATAAACAAGTCAGCACTTTAATCGGAAGGTGAAAAAAGGTTCTTCCAGTCAATTGCTTGAGCTTTTATCAAAAATTCAAGCATGATTTTACAGACTTAACTATTGGAAGGTTTTGGTGGAAGGCAAAAGAAGCGGATCACTCTGAAGGACTAAAAACTGGAGTCCAGGATACAGAAAATTTGACAGCCTGATAACCAAACTACTCTTAATAAAAATAATCTGGGAATAATTAAGAAGAAATGCATATCTTTCATCAGTAAAAAAAATATGCCGGAGATCTCTGGAGTTCTTCACTTTACATAATACTCTGGAGATATTTTTAAAAAATCTTCATATTACTCCAAATATAATAGAGATTTCCGGAGATTTTTATTTTCAAAAATTTTCAAAATACTTCAAATATCTTCTATAGTTATTATAAATTATCTAATTTTTTTTTAAATTTCACTGCTTTACGTAATACTCCGGAAATTTTTATTATATTTTTCCAAAGTTATCTATAATTTAATAGTTTTTATTTTTTATTTCATTTGCAAATTTTTATTTAATAGAATCAAAATTTTTAAATTTTAAAATTATTTTTTAAATAGAGTACTTTGAAGACTTTTTAATTGCTTTATTATACTTTATAATCTTTATTAAATTTTTAAACAATTTTTAAAAAAAAATTTATTAACTAAATATTTATTATTTTTGTCAAAACAAGGAATAATATGAACGATATCATAAATCACTTCTATATTTACTATATTAAGCATTTCTGTTAATTGAATATGTGCATATCCATACTTATATAGAATTTTTTCAGAAAGGAAATCGTATTATTGTATTAATACTAATTTTAATAGATCACTCTGAAGTGTTGCATTAAGTTGTAAAATTAATAGAAACTAATAAAATATTTATATAAGTATAAAAATTCTTAAATTTTTAAATAATTATAAATTTTTACCTTCCCATAGCACATTCCATTGTCTGTTGTATAATCAAATAATTCTTCGAAATTCATCACTATAGCCACATCACTATACCATGGCTTATTATAATACTTATTTGTTGCATACATTATTGCTTCATTTTCTATTATTGTAGATCCAAATATTGTTAATGAAAAATTTTTTATTGATAAATTTAATAATTCTAAACCTTTTCACATTGTTTCATCTATTTCTATATTTTTCTGAAGTATTTCACAAATTGATCCAATTAAATTTTTTGATGTAAAATTTCAAAGTTTTTTTGAAAACTTAAATATTTGTGGAGTTGTTGTTTGCTTGTTAGATGGCAATAAAATTTTATTTATTATTGCATTTTTTCATATCTATAAATATATTAATGTAAATATTAATTTTAATTTTAAACATAAATAAATTATACTACTTATTGTTTGTATTAATTGAATTTCAATATTTTTTTATTACTTAATCGATATGGTTGTTTAATAAAAGCCTTATAAAGACTTTCGTAAGTTTTCGAAGTGTATCCATTTAAAGCTCCATAATTACGTATTGTTGAAATTGTATGATAAATCCATGAATGCAATTTTGGAAATTTTAGTTTTGATGTTGAAAAATGTTGAAACAATTTTATAAATCACTGTGCCCAAATAATTATTGTTTTCTAAATATTTTAATAATTATTAAATTATTTAATAATTTGCGAAACCTTTTAAAAGTTAATAAAATAGTAAAATTGATTACTTTAAATTTTGTTAAATCACTTTTGCTAAATTTTTCATATCTGCTTATTATATACATCTCATTCCATTCTTTATAAAGAAGTGTTAATTCACTATTATTAATGTAATAATTTGAATTTTATATATTGCTTTAATATATATCGTCCATAATAAAAACCATAACTTTTATTAGATCTTTATATTCTTTTGCAGTAAGTCGTGCAATTGATTGAATTTCCTGAGAAAAAATTTTTAAACCAGAAAATCTAGGAATTTTTGAAAGTCTTTGATCTATTTTATCAATTAAGGTATTATGTAAAGATTTTAAATATTCTTGAGTATACTCAATTTGATATGAAAAAAGACCCAAATCAAAATGATGCATTCTATCAGGTATTGTTGCTTTGTAAATATTTATATATCTGTATAATTAATCAATAAATTAGTAACATCATAAAAGTTATAAAAATATATATATTAAATAAATACTTACAAAAACTTCAAAAATAATTTAGAATATTTTCAATAGATACAGATTTTTCTAATTATAATTGTAAACTTTCTTTTATATTTTCATAAGTTCTAAGTATAATATCTTTTTTCAATAAATTTATATTGGTAAGATTATCTTTAGAAATTAAACAAAAGTGACAGGGATAATTGGAATTTGAAGATTTATATGTTAAACAAAATGTTGATGCTTCTGATCAATCTGCTATTATTGTGGAGAGCTTCAGAATAAACCAATAATTATTATTTCCAATTGAAAAATTTAGACCATCTTGTAGTGAAATTAAAGGTTTGAAAATAATTTCCAGAGATTTGTGAAATGTTTCACAAATAATTTTTTTAAAATTTGATGATTTTTTTTCTGTAATACATCCGGATTTTATTATTGATAAATATTCTATTAGTTGTTTTGCATCTGGTTTATTGCGTCTCCATGTTGGTATGTTACCTAGTATAATATATATAGGATGTAATGAGCTTTTTCCCAAAGTATCACAATTTGTTACATCTGAATATAAAATTATTGATAGTAATTTAAAGCCAAATGGTAAAGAACTTTCTGTATTTTTCCACCATACTCTACTATTTTGTTCACCATAAATAGATTCTCTAGTAATCTTTAAAACAATAATATTGATAAGTATTTATTAATAAATTTATTAAAAAATTTTATATACCTCTGAAGTTTCACATAAACCTTTGTAATTTAATGCAAATGTTTTGGAAATATTCAGAATTTCTAAAATATTTTTAATACAACTAATTAAAGACAAGTGATATAAAAAATATTCATTATTATTATAATTTAAAACACTAGTTTTGCAATATGTTAAATTTGAATATTTCATATTATTTGTAAAAATATGTCCTTGCTAAATATTTTTTGATAAAGGGCTAATTGACAAATTAGAATGTTTATTAAAAAATGAAATTATTTAATTTCCTATTGCATTACTTAATCTATTTTTTATAACAAGTTTCATTAAATCTAAATATGCTTCATTGGAAAAATTTTCAAAGGACTCTATAGGTATAATAGGTTCTTCATAATTATCAGAATCTTCCGATATAAAATTATTTTGAAATTCCTGATCATTTGAAGATTCATTACAATCATCAACAATATCTAAAATAATCTAATAAAATTGAAAAATTAAAATATATTAAAAAATAAATATCAATAAAAATTATAAACCTTTCTATCATCTTCGAAGACCTCCGAAGTATTTAAAGAAATTCCACGAGTTAATTAGTGTGATTTATTTGAGCTTTCATTAAATTCATCACTAGATTTAACCATCAATATACACTTGTTAATATGCCTAGAATAATTTGAATGTCTAGAGAAGGTACGTTAACAGAATGCACATTTGAAGGCCATTTTGTGATACTATGAAACACTCCAGAGGTTCATTGTGACTAAAGTTTTTTAGTCAATAAAATAAAAATATTTTTAGCCAAATATTTTTAGTCAATAAAAAAATTTTTTTTTTTTTTAGCCAATAGAAATTTAATCTAACATGTAAATTATGATGCGATTTTATTTAATTCCGAAGACTTATGAGCTCATTTATGACACATTGAACTTGTAATAATTAATTACATAATGGAAGAATATGAAGGTGTAATTATGATATATTTTTTTTGAAAATCTTTATTATAAAAGGCTTCTAATATTCTAAACTTTTTCTTTAAAATGTCTGATCAAAAACAAGCAAGACGTAACATGTTTAATTCCTTAATCCTAGGTACTAAAAGAAAGAAGAAGAGCAGGGGAGAAAACAAGGAAGCTCCGGAGGGTTCTGAAAAGAAAAAAAGATATATGATTATACCGACTACTGATTCTGAAAATTTTGAAATATTCTTTGATAGATCATGGAAGACCAGTAATACTTCATTGAGAACTTCGGATGTCTCTATTCTTGTTTACCAGCCATTAGCTTGGAAAGAACCCAAAAGAGCTTCAGGTATTGTAAAATTGCTTTAATATATACTTTTTTATTAATACTAATTAGAATTATAGTATCAATAAAGATCTTTGAAAAGATTGTGGAGCAAAATTCTTTGCTTCTCAAAAAAGTGGATTCAGTGATTTAGCGCCAAAAATCGCTGGAGGATAAAATTACTCATCTAGAAAATAAGTTGCATTCACACCAAAATGTTGTAACCAAAAAGGATTTTATTGAGGTATATAAGATTGCGAAAATTTTTGAAATTATTATATTATTATTTTTTAATATTATTTTAGAGCACTGTTAAGGGGATCGCAAAAGAACTTTTTCAAGAAAAAGTATATCCAGAAACTGCAGAGTATTATGAAAAGGTGGAAGATTTCTTTAGTCATGAACATTCAGAGTTTTTCGAAAGCCTATCACAAAAATAATATAAAATATATTATGAAAAATATATCTATCAAGTGGTAAGAATATAATATTTGTGTAATATTTTAAGAAAATTAATTTACAATCTTATTTTTATCAAAAGCTTGTATGACAGTATCAATCGAATCGGAGAACTTTGGCTTCTAGAATTCATAATGTGATGTTTTTGATTATTGATGAAGTATACTTAGAACCAGTAAACACTAATGTGGGTTCTACAGAAATAACGGCTTGGAAAAAGTCATGAAAGACTTCGCGATATTATAAAAGTCTTTATGAAATTGATGACGACTCGATGACTAATATGGCACGCATTTTCGATAAAGTTTGGTCCAAAGCGGAAACCTCCAAAGAATTAATTGCCTTTGCCATATTAGTTTGCGAAACAATTCTTAATTCCAATAATAATATAATTCAAATTAATAAATAAGCGATCAAATAGGAAATTGTAAAAAATAAAGTAAGTATAAAGAGACTTGTGAAGTATTGTAAAAATATTTTAAATATTTTTTAATATTTTTTTTAGGAAAAATTGAAGAATAAAATATTGTTTTACACTGAAGAGTCAGATGATGATTTGCAATATGTGGCAACAGTCAACAAAAAAAGCCAAATGAAGGAACCTGTATTCGAATGCAATACTTTGAATATGAGTATTGATAAATGGTATTTATTATATTTACAATTAATTTTAAAAACAATAATAATTTTTAAATTTTTTATTTAGATTGAAGAAGGTGAAGATGTAGAAGTAGAAGAAAGTGAAGCAAATCAATAATTTTTGAAAAATAAAATTATATAATAAAAAACCTACAAATAATAAATAAAAGTTAAATACTAATGTGTTAATAATGAAGTTTAATAAATATATGATAATTTTAAATTAAATTAAACAATGAATATTATTTTAAATACAGTTCAAAGGACTTCATAGTAAATGGAGTATTACGAAAAATATATATGTAATTTCCACTCCGGAGGTCTCTAACGAAAACATAATGTTTTCGAAGGACTCCAGATAGAGTACTCCGAAGTACTCTGCCTAATTAAATTTACTGATGCATCTGATAATAAAGTAAAATTAGTAGTAATTATATATATAGTAAAATAGATATAAAAAAAAAAAAACTCTTTTTCACAGATCTATTTTTTCTAAAAAATTTTCTTTTATAGTAATTTTTAAAGAAAAAGAAAAAGTGAATAGAAAGATGCCATTTCAAAGAAAACTTTGAAGCAAAATGGCCTAGTGGAGACCTAACTACAATGAAAACATCCTCGCAAGAGGTAATGTAAACAAGTTATGCAAAGAAACAACAACGTGAACAGCAAAGAAAAACATCATAAACAAAGGGAAAGTCAAAGAGAACAGTCAAAGAGAAATCCAGTTCGAAGACTTCAACAGTCAATACATACCTCAAGACCCAACAGTATAGGCCACAACATTCAAAACCTCCCTTGAAACCAATTAAAGTACTAATTGGAGTGAATAAGTTGAGAATAACATTATGGCTACCAAAAACCCTACGGTAAATTGTTCCGGAAGCACTATAGCAATACCACATACAGAAACACAAGAAGTAACCTCCCCTGAACCAACCAGAGAGATACACAGAGAAGCAGATAGAGATGAAAAGACATGGAAATGGAAATAGAATAAGACCCACAAGCAACAACCTCAAGTTGGCAATATGTCGGTACCAAGGGAAAACAAAAGGAAGATATCTAAATCATCAAACCAAGACCATTATCCCCCTTTGACAAAACCATCTATTATGGCAGAGAGAGAACCAAAATTGGCATTCCAGCCATAGACTTGCCAAACAAAACCACAGCTCAGAAAATAACCTTCCTCATTAAGGCTTTGAATTCATCAGAAGAACTCATGACAATTCAGAGCAAAAAAAAAAAAAGAGACAGAGTACATCATTGTCATTCTAAGTAACTAACAAGAAGCAATCGAGATTTGCAACAATCCATTACCTAATACAGACAACAAATACATGGCCCTCATAGAGTATATAAACCCAATCCTAAATAGGAAAATAGTATCAGAGTATGGGATATTCTCCTAGATACCAAACTTATAGAAATACAATGATCCTTCACCAAATATGAAGTGATCAGTAACATCACCATGTCAACTTGCCAAATGTGGCAAACAGCAATGATCATATATATAAAAAAAGAGGACAAAGATGCCCTAATCAAAAAATGGAGTGTGTCTCTCAAAGTCAACTCAGTACGAGTTTTTGATGTACAATAGAACGTTGATCAAATAAAAGTACATAGACAAACTGTAGCAAAACTCACAAATCTCCCACCCAATACTACCACCTTTGATCTAAGGAGAATATATGAACAAACTAAGGTCAAGACCTGTTACATACCAAGAAGAATATCATACCAAAGAAAGAGATTTGCAGTTATCAGCTTTAGCAACCAAGAAGAACTAGAAACAGCTATCTCGTAAGAATTTCAACTAGAAGATTTCAACTGTATCTAGCAACCTATCGAAACTAAACTGTGCACAATCTGTGACAGCCCAGAGCATCTACTGAATGATTGCCCAATCAAAGAAAGAAGAACACAATGGAAGGAATACAATAAGGAACAAACAAACAAATTTGAAAAACTATATAACAAGTTCAGACCTGCATGTACCACTCCAATTAGAAATCAAACAAAACCCTTACAACCTCACTCAATCAAGCCTGGATCTTATGCAGTAACTGCCAAATATGATTAACATTAACCAAAAAAGACCCAAGAGAACAACCCAACACTTTCTGATATCATGACTATTCTCAAAGAAATCAAGAATAAGATTGAAGAGATAAAAGAAAACATTAGTGACCTGGATGAAAGGGTATACAACTTGGAAGTTTCAGAAAATAACTTCACAGATATTATAGAAACAGAAAATGGAGAAGAAGACCCATCAAACCACGAGGGAACCTCCATTCCTCAACCAAGCACAAAAGAACACTACAATATTTGAGCTTAACAACAACAAATCCATGAATCCATAAGCAGGATGGACTAAAACATGCATAAGGCACTCAATACAATTTCATATCTGATTCCTAGTGCAACATCTTCACCCTCAAAAAATAATCAATGAGCAATATACCAGTATCACTTACACTAGAAAACATAGTATACAATTATGGCAATATACAACGTTAAAAGTCACAAAAGTATATGCAAAAACAAAACCCAGCAAATTCCATATCCTATCCAAACAATGACATGACAGAAGACAACTCCAATAACAACAACACAACACATACATTGAAAAAGATACTCAACACCCAATATGGCAAGTCACAACTGTCAATATTCAAGGCCTAACAAACAAATACAAAAGAGAAACCTGGTTTAACTGATGTGCAACAAAGGACTGGGACATCATTGTAACAATTGAAACCAATGGTATCCATCAACAATTGAAATACTGAAGACACCCATCTTACTATATAATTTGGTCCCATAATGATAAACAAATAATCAGACAAGGCCTAAATCTAATAATCAAAAAAGAAATGGCAAATCACATTTATAAATACAATACCTGAAAGGGAAGACTAATATATACAGTTCTTGCATTCCCCAAAAAACAAAACTTAGAATTATAGGCATATACTTTTATGCAAATAAAAGAGACCAGGAGTGGCAAGACAATCTCAAAAAACTAAAGCAATGGACATGAGAAACACTTCAAAAAAATTTGCATCACTTGATATTAGGAGACTTAAATAGAGTTTACAACCCAGCTCTGGACAAAAACAATGGTCACAAACAAAGTACATCCAACAAACCAACAGGTCCTCAAATAGAAATATTAATAGACCACAGTTTAGAGGACAAATACAGATTTCATAATCCAAGCAGAAGAGAATATACCTGGAGCTGGAACAATAGCAGTAGCAGAATAGACCAAATCTGGATGAACATACTTCCATCATGGCAAAGCAGGAAAGTTTAAATCAGAGAAGATTTAGTCAACTAATTTTCAGTAATCACAAATCTACTATCGCTAAAATAGAAACCTGGCAACTGAACTCATACAAGGAGACCCCATACCACTAGCCAAATCACAGATACAACTGGCAGCTAGCAAACAATGAACAATGGAAAAAATTCTTCCTAAAAGTTGACAAAGCCCTAAGCAGCCAAAGTATAAAACCTAGATCAATAGATAAACAATAGAACATTATATGCAGTCATATTCTCAAAGCAGCCAAACTTCAAATTCTAAAAAAAAAACAATATAGGAGAAAAAGAATAATAAGAGAGGAAAACATAACCAAAGATCCGCTATTGCAGATACAGCTTTTCAACAATAGATTGAAAGCCACCCATGAAGCAAACAAGTCTTCTTCCATACTATCAAAACACCTTCAGGAAAAGTTTCCAGACATGCATCAACATCTGATCAAGCTAAAGGTGGAGTATCTACTCAATTTTCTACAACACTGGCTAGACTACATTCAAAAAATAATCTGAGGACATAAAGTCATTATCCAAGCAATTACATATAGAAAGCAAGCTCTCGCGATCAAACAAAGAACTCTGAACAGACAAATATACTTAGCAACAAATAAAAAAGCAATAATTAACAGCATCATGGAAAAACCTAGGAGAACCATTGTCCTGAACAAGATTATTATAGAAGATGAAAAAGTTTCAATTATAACCAATCCAAAAGAAATCAAAAACAGGGTCAGACAACACTTCCAGAACTGGACCTCAGTCAGAAACATTAAGCCTATCTCCAACCTTCCATCCTGGACTGAAGAATATGAACCAAAAAAGAACATTAATCTCAGGTGGTACAATTTAGTCCTATCTGAAATATCTATAGAGAAAATAAAAAAGGCAATTCAAAGCAGAAGCGCAAAATCAGCTTCTGAAAGAAATCAGATTCCCTACATGATCTATAAGAAACTAGGAACAAAGGCAATAGAAAAAATCTGACTACTCTTTAACAGAATCATCAAAGAATGTGACAATCCAAAAGAAATGAAGTAAAGGAGCCATCTACCCAATACTATAACCAAAAGACTGGCAAAACAACCTAGATATCACAAGACCAATTACTCTTCTAGATGCAGAAAGAAAGATTTTCACAAAAATTATTATTGATAGATTAGAATGATGTATAGTAAACCACAAAATTCTCTCAGAATTAAACTGGGCAGCATTTCCTGGCTGCAGTATACAGGAACCAATCCACATTATAAACAATATTATTGAACATGTAAAAGATACAAACAAACAGTATAGATCCTAAACCAAAATATTTCAAAGACATATAATTCAGTCAACCTTAAATGTTAACCCTAGCACTCAAATGCATTAGGATTCCTTCTCAAATTATCAACATTTTTTATAATATTTTCAATCAATGACAAAATATTGTTTTAATATGTCACGGACCTACAGCAGAATATGGAGTGGAGAATGGTATTAATTAAGGGAACACAATATCCCCCCTCCTCTGGCACATCTTCTATGACCCTCTCATAATCAAAATAGACAAAGATTTTATAGACTACACAATTTCAACAAAAATATGCAGAAACTTCCAAAAAGGCTGGTCAACAAAAAAGGCCAACATTGCAGTCAGCATATATATGAACAATACCACTTGAATTGCAAACAATATAGAAGACATGAGAGAAATCATCAAAGTAGCAGAAGAATTTTATCACATAAATGATATCAAAATCAATCCACAAAAATCGTAATTAATCATTATTAATGGGAAATAGGATGACTTCAGACAAGGAATAGTAATAGACAATCAAACTATCCAGGGCTGCTTCAAAAGAACCCCAGTCAGAATCCTAGAAGTGTGGCATGATAGTTCAGGAAAGAAAGACTACCAAAGAACTCTAATTCAACAAAATTCAGGAAGATCAAAGCACTAATAGAAATAAAAATCCTTACAGATAAACATATGCAATATATTATAAATCATGTTCTAATTCCTAGTACAGAGTACCTATGTAATGACATGATTCTATTCAAAAAATTGTGCAACCTCCTCATGAGCAACATTACATCAATCTTCAAATATAAACTAGGCCTAGCCAGAACAACTCCCAACAATATCCTCTACAACAAATACAAGTACAACATAATACACCTGTAAAATAGACAACTCCTGCTTCACATCACAAACTAGACTATCAGAATTAATAGAGCCAATAGAGTAGGAGAAATAGTAAGAATAAGATTACAAACACTGCAAAATGAATTTTGATCAACCCAACCCATCCTAAACAAGATAGAGAGCCCTTTAATGAAATTAGGCAACAACCTTATACATGACATCTTTTGGCTCTTGAGAAGACAAGGATTTACAGCACATCTATCACAAAAAACCAATAGCCTAATCCTTATAAAAGAAATAGACACCCCAATAGAAAATATGAGCAAAGCTTTTTTTGCTGAACATCGGAAAAACCTAAAAAAGCACAACCTTTTATTTACAAGGTAACTCTTAAATGTAGACAATTCTAAAGTACTAGAATGGTGTCAAATTATTCAAATCACCAAAAAATCAGTCCCAAGCCTAACTCTGAGATAGTTTACTACTATACAGAATAAACTCAAAACAATATTAAAAACCAAAGACCAAGTAAATACTGATACAACCAAAAATATCTTTACACAAGGCATACTCTCCACCGACCTCTCCCCTCCAGACCTCATTGGATATTCACAATGAAAGAAGGCAACCCAACTATTAGAAAAAGACAACAGAAAATTGATAAAAACACTACCAAATACTGAAACTATATACAGAACCCAGAAAGCTCACTACTAGAGACTTGCAAGGGATGCACAACACAGAAAACCAAACCAGTGAATGCAGCTTCATAGCTACTAAATATCAATCTATCACAATACCAGTTCACAAAAGCAAGTCTTCAACAAGGGAAAGTAGTCATATAAAAGAAAAACAATATGGAAAAACAGGATGTCACTCAATTTCCTCACTATTATACTTTCAGAACATACACAAACTCCATCAGCTTAACAAAAAGCAACTATTGAAATTCAATCACCAAATAGTACACAATTACACCTCAAATATTTATCAAAATTGCTCAAAGGTCATACTGAAAGCCTGGTATTGTTAGCATCAACCAGAGAAAAACTAAGAAACTATATCATTTTTGAAATCTATTTTTTTTTTTTTTTTTTTTTTTTTTTAATAAACACACAACGTTGCCCATTTTATTGATTATATGCGTTACATGTACTCTT
>CAJVPT010000214.1:0-35963 GCA_910592055.1 Acaulospora colombiana
AGCTGGGAAGATAGCTTCGACTCCTTCTTCCTCTGTTTCTTGGATTTCCATTGCAAAGTTTTGCTGGTTTTGAGTGTAACTTCTTGTATTACTTGAAACTGTGTTTGTGTTATGTTGTTGTTGTTGGGTCGTTCTATGTTGTGCTCAAGTTTTGGGTGGCATGGTGACTTGAAAAACTCTTTACAAAGCCAGAGAAAAATGAAGAAGAAAATTACCTAAAAAGAAAAATTTTTGAAAAAAAAAAGATCTATGGGAAAGAGTTTTTTTTTTTTTTTGGTTGATATTATTAAATAAGATAGATAATACATCTTAGATATAAATATTATAAAAGTAAAGTCTATATAAAATATTAAAAAATTACTATTATAAAAATAAATAATATAATTAAAAAAGTATATTAATAAATTACAAAAAGTTTTTAAATATAATTAGAAATATTCTATTTATAAAAATGATCTGTAGGCAATGATTTTATTGGTTAAGAAATATTTCAAAATAATAAAGGTATAAAATATTATTTTTTAAATTGTACTTAAAGAAATGATTTTTAATAATAGATAAGTCAGTATATAAAACTTAAATAATTTATAGATATTATATATTTATATAATAAAGATAAGGCATATTAATCTGACTACAGATTAAAAAAAAAACAATTAAGGTAGTTCCAAGAACTTTATCTTTTATATTGAAGATCCTTTAAAAAGATAGTGAGAGACTCAAAATTAAAATTTTAAATAAGTATTGCTTAAATCAATATTTAAGATAATGTTATTATTAATTATTTTGTAACAGAGACTTTATTATAGCCTTTAGTAACAAGAATAAAAATATTAATAATTTTAATAATACTTTTAATTATACTATAGGATATTAAAGTAATCATATATATAAATTATAGGATAGTTATTAAGATATAGAATATAATATATGCATATTCTTTATAATACTAAAAATATAGATCAAGATAATCAATTAACTACTTTGAATAAAGATTAGAAATTTGGCTTAAAAAATAAATATCTTTATAATATTAGAAAAAATTAAAGTCTATAAGATAAATAATTTTAACAATAAAATAGATTTATTAATTAAATAAATTATAAAAGATAATCTTATAGTATAGTAATATATACTAAACTTAAAAGAAATCTTTTTTAATGTAATCTAAAATAACTTATCTATTGATATTAAAATTAAAAATTCTATTAAAGATTGAAATCAAAAAAAAAAAAAATTAAATTAGATTGAAGTAGATAAAAAAAATTAATAAACAGTAGAAAAAAAAAATTGAAATAGATTGAAAAATCTTTTGGAACTAATTTAAGTTTTAATACATATTCTATATATCTTTTAAATATAATAAAAAAAAAGAGTTTCTTAATAAACTTGACACTCAATAAAAATTATCTATGCTTTAAATGCTTAAAAGAAAAAAGCTTAAAATATATCCAATAAAGATTTGTTCAAAGTATAAATTTAGGAAGAAACAATAGAATACTTATTTAAAAATCTAGTAACTGGTGCTGAAAGATCAAAAATTTAAAAAAAAGTAGGTAAAAGATTTATAATATATCTAGTCAAAAAAGAAAAGAAGATTATAGTAGATAACTAGACAACTATTCAATAAATAAATAAATAAATGATTCAAGGAATTGCAATAATAAGATCAGAGTCTTCATAATTTGATTTATACATATATATAAAAGATAAATCAAGCTAATTTAAAAATATCTTAAAAATTAGTATAAAATAAAATAACTATAAGAGAAGCTTTAAAAAAACTTTACTAATATACATGAAAAATTTTTAAGAAAAAAAATCTAGAAAAATTACTACTTTCCTATAATTGAATAAGTAAAATTCTTAGATATAACACAAAAAAACAAGAAAAATATAGTATTAATATATAAGAGTATTAGTTCTATAATAGATTAAAAAAAATAGTTTATTTAATAAGAACAATATAGAGAATTTATACTACAAAAATACTATTTAGTTAAAGAAAATTATTGAAAAATGAGAAATGCAAGGAATAAATAATTTGATTTTTAATCTATTGATAAACTATGAAAAATAATCTATAAATAAGGATAGGTCACTAAAGTATTTAATATATAAAATTTTACAAATTACTTATATTTCTTTTGAAAAACAAAATTTATAACTCTTTACTTTAATAAGAATAAAGCCAAGAAATATTATAAATTAAAGGTTTTGATAATAGAAAACTATTTTAGATAGTTTTTTTATAATTACTAATTTAAAATTTTTAATGTTTCTTAGTGAAGAACATTTAATTTTTACCTATATCTTTTACTTTAAAAACTCATCTTTACCTATAAGCAGTAAACTTTATAATTAAAAAATAATTTAAATTATGAAAAAAAAATATTATTTTCTAAGTTATATTTAGAGAAAAAAATTTTAATAACAGATAAGCTAATATATAAAGTCAATTAATTTATAATCATTTTTATTAATTTATAATAAAGACAAGTTATGTCAATTTGATAACAAATTAAAAAAAAAATCAATAATAAATAAAATTAACAATATACCAATTTAAATAAATAGATTTGTAGATCAATAGAGTAGTAATAGTACTCCCAGGTCATCAAGTACTTTTTTAAGTTCAATACCACTAAGAAGTAGTACTACCTAAGCCTAGGTAGTATAGAAAGATTCTATCTATCTCATGATAATAATTACTATTACCTGTAATAAAGATTCTATCTAATTATACAATAATAAAAAATTATAAGATGCTTCAATTATTCTCATAAAATAGATTCTAATAAGCTCCTGCAGATAGACTGAAGATTTGTTTGTCATAAAAATTCCAGAGTATTAATAGTACCTAAGTACATTAGTTAAAAGAGGATCTCTGCCAATTTAACATCTATCAAGACTTTATGTAGTCATTCTATAGATAGGTTATAATAGGTTATGTAAAAAGGATACTTAAATGGAACAAGATAATATCTAAGACTCTATGTAAATATTTTGTAGATATGTTGTAATAGGTAGTATAAAAAAATATTTAATAAAATGAGATATAAAAGAAGTTTCAGGTCAAAATTAGTCCAATACAAGCAATTAGTATAGGACCTGAACATAAGTAGGGAAGTAGTAGGGCTTATTCTAGCAATATGCTATATTGATTATAGCTAAAATATACTTGAAAAATAGATTTATTGTAAGTATTAACTAGTATATGTTAATAGGTGGGTTGAAGTTATAAAATTAAGTAATATAATCTTTACAAATCTATAATTTTCAGTTGTATACTATAGTTTTGCTGACTATTAATCTCAATAAACTAGGCCTTTATTTACTCTTAAAAATAAATAAATAAATAAATAATAATTTAATAAGAATTTTAGATATTAATAAATATATATTAGTTTGATAGCTAGAGCACCAAATAATATTCAAGCTAAAGTATACTATATGCTCAAAAATCTTTGTAAGCTTAAGAAATAAAATCTCATATTAGTTTACTTTAAAACAGATATAATATTTATAAGCAATATATTTTCTATAAGAATTATACTTTTTTAAAACATTAAACATACTTCTAAATTTGAAAAATAATATTTTAAAGCAAAATAAAAACTCAAGTATATGAATTAAATATAAATAAATAATAAGTCAATATTAAACTCAAATTAAAATAATAAATTTACAAATTCTATTTATATTTTTATAAAATATTATAGCTTCAAAGATTAAAAATAGTCTATATAATATAATAATAGTAAAATAAAACAAGAAAGAAATAAAGTTAATAAATATTTTGTAATAGAGAGTAATAATAAACTGAAAAAAATCAATAACACTAGTTGAAAAATATTTATTTGACATAAAGTTACTTTTGTAATATTCATCAAAAAATAAATAATTTGACAAATTAATAATATAAATAAATTATTAATTAATTTCTATTGTTAATCTTAATTAATAGTTATATTTTTCTTTAATTATTATTTATAGTTCTTGTCTATCATATTACTCTAGTTCTATTTTAGATCATGTGACACATGTAATACAAGATGTATCTCATTAATTTATAAGGTAGATCCAATTATTAGGGCAAAGTAGTGATTTATGTAACATGCATTATTTAATTTCTTTATTCTATTATCATATATTATCTATATTTAACCAACAGATTATCCAAGTAAGCAAATCTGACATATTGGCCTGATTTGACAAATCTGGTAGATTTGGTCACTTTGTTCACTTTGATCAATAAATAATTAATATTTCATTATATATATAAAGACCAGCTGTCCAAAGCAATTAATCCAAGGTTTTATCTATTGAATTTTCTTATCCTTGACATTATATACAGCATTTCCAATAAATCTTCTAATTAAATCAAATCACTCAAAGTCTCTTTCAACATGTTTGTATAACCTCTACTATTCTTTAATTACCAACTTTAGTATACTATGACTGAGGTATTCTCTCTCAACTTAAAATGAATTACTGTTATAATTGTCCTATTTATCTACCTAATTTGAAAATTATTAAATAGGTTAACAAATTGATAATAACTGTGAGATTCACTATTCTGTAAACTATTCTCTGGAAACAATTAAGAGGCCTTGTTCAGTATTAGAAGTATTTACTTAAGAAGTAATTTGAGAATTCAAAGTCTAGTAAAAGATTTGAATTTTGTAATATGAATAGTTTAAAAAATTATTTTATTACTAATAGTATATATAATACTTTTTTCAAAACAAATCCAAATACCAATATTAATCAAATTTATTCTTTTTATATTGATAACTCTTGTTTAATTATCTATCTCAGGAATTTTTTTCTACTTTAAAAACTTTTGAAATTGATTCAAAGTTAAATTCATTGTTACTTCTTATACTTTTGTGACCCAATATTATTTTAATCAAATTCTTTCTGCTTCTACCTTTCATTTTGAATCCATTATAATTAAAAAATTAATTTTTATTATCTATCTAATACATATACATTTATTCCTTTAATAATATTTATTTAAAACTTTTATCTACTATTACACAATTTAATTTTTTTACTATTAATTTTCTTGAACCATCTAATTTATCTATTGATTGTATATCTTAGATAGATCACTTTGCTCTGTACCTATTCAAAACTTATAATTATTACAAAAACCTTTTATTTTTCAATAAACTCTTATTTCTTGAATTACTTTTTAACTCTTCTATTCTACTTATTCTTTTTTTCTATTCTATCTTCTATTTTTACCTCTCTTAATAATACACATACCTATACAATGATAATAATATCCAAGGATATTATAATTACTTTGAACAATATCCTTTGTCTTTACATTCCAATATATTATGAGTGGAACTCTTCTTTGATAATGGAACTCAAGATTCTATAACTTGGCTGATTTCCTTTGAAAAGCCTATAATAGTTAATTAATAGGAAGACAAAAAACTGATCTATATGCTCAATGTCCACTTCCAGGATAAAGCTGAGGAATGGTGGATAACATATTTTGAAAGCAATAATACTGATGCTGATATCATGAAATGGGAAGTCATTTTTAATGAATTTAAAAAGTAGGTTTATACCTAATGGTGAATCAATAAATATATATGTGATCTTGAAAATAATAGATAAAGACTAGTCAAATCTATAACTACTTACTATATCAATTTCAAAACTTTTTAAAAGTATCAATATTGAAAGTGATATAAGTCATAGCCAATAACTTTACTATTATATCAGGGGATTATCACTATATTTGACCTCAATTGTTTCTATGAACAATCCTAATAATGTGACTGCTACACATAAACTTGCAATGGCTTATCAAAATAGTTAGGATTTAAATAATGATAAGAAATCATACAATATTGTTTCTATCTCAAAGAATTTCAAAAAGGCTTCTTTTAAATCTAAAAACTCTGTAAATGCTCTTATCAAAAAGTTTAAAAAACTCTAACTAAACTTGGTTAAAAAATTGAAACTTCTTTCTGCTCAAGTGAAAAAACAAGGCCATTGCCCAAGGCAATCCACATCCAATCCTATTAATAGGTCTAACTCTATCCAACTTGTATGTTTTAGGTGCAATGAATCAAAACATCTGGCCAGGTAATATATATCTGAAAAGGTCCAAGCAAACTCTTTCAGATCTAGGAAATCTTTAAATTATCTCATCGTCAAGAAATCTGAGGAGGAATTCAATGACTCTGAATATGAAAAAGAAGTCTACATTAGTCAATACAATCAATCTTATATCACTAATAGAAGGAAGGCCAAACAAAAGCAAAAGCAATTTGAATCAAATAAGGAATTAAACCTATATATCAGAAAAGTTACTAGGTTTCCATTAAGAAAAATCCATAACTCTGAACCTGAAGTGATTATAACTTTTCCTATTGCTAAACTCAAAAAATCCAAAATTAAAGCCCAACCATCTATCATAAACCAACTATTCAACTATGACATCTCTGAGAATATTTTTAATCTGTCTGCTAAAGCTACTCTGAAACGAATGTTATAATATCTCAATTAGTACAAAAACTTAATGAAAATTCTTAAGTGATCTAAGATACTTGTAGAAATCAATTATATTACCTCTGATAACCCAAGGAAAACCACAGTTGCCAGGTGCTATGTCCACATCAAAGAAAATCCTGTGATAATTATTCTTGACTCTGGTACTACTATCAATATTATTATTAACAAATTTATAAGAAAACTTGGATTGGAAATTGATATTAAATTCAAAAACTATTGTAATTATTATCAATAGTGTATGAGCTAGGGCCCTTGGACAAATAACTTCTTAGAAAACATTTATTCAGAATTTAATTGTATCAGTGATCTTGCAAGTAATTGAGTCTTGTGAGGAGTCCCTTTTTTTGGGAACTAATTGGTTGGATTACATAAAGCAAATTGGAATTTTGAGAGTCATACTCTCCAAATTACTTATAAGAGTAAAACTATTTCCATAGGAACCACCTACCATGCTAATACTTTTCATATCTCTCACAAGATAATAATAACTATAAGAATAATGAGGATGAACTTTTGGATGAAATTGAATATAGATATAAAAATAATTTTGAGAAACAAGAGGTCTATACATCTGATCTTGTTTTTGAATCTGAGGATAAAATCTTGTTATTTTTCTCTTTGACTATTCTAAACCAAAGGAACCTACCCCTGAACCATTTACTAAAATCTTGATCAAGGAACAACAAGCTAAGATTCAACAAATTCTATCTGTTTATAAGAATATCTTTGTTAATTATATTTCCAAGGAAGGTCAAACAAGTAATCTAAGAAGAATCACAGTGATTATCTATAGCATTAATACTGGAAATGCTATTCTAATCAATAGCAACTATACAAAACCTTATCTGACCAATAGAAATTTATCAAAATAGAAATTGAGAAAATACTGCAGTAAGGAATTATTAATCCTACTACTAGCTTTTGATCTTATTATATTGTTATAGTATCCAAGAAAAATAATAAGCAGCACTTCTGTATTAATTATAAGAAACTCAATGCAGTTATTGAAAAGGATGTCTACCTCATACCAATTGCTGATGATCTTTTGAAAACCTTCAATAGTGTTCAATGGTTCACCTATCTTGATCTAGCAAAGGATATTGGCAAGTGACAATGAGTGATAAGGACAAATACAAAATAATATTTACAACAAAATATGGTTTATATGAATTCAATGTTATGCCCTTTGATCTTTGCAATACTCTTGCAACTTTTTAATGACTAATGGACAAAGTATTGGCTTCCTACTATAACAAATTTATTGAAGTTTACCTTGATAACATTACTATCTTCTCCACCATCTTTGAACTTCACTGCCAGCATGTTCCTATAATTTTGGATGCTTTTAGGGAAGTCTTCTTAATGCTAAATTCTAAAAAATGTTACTTCTTTCTATTGCAAGTGAAATTATTTGGTTATATGATTAATTGTGAGAGAATCCAACCTGATGATAACAAAATTGTGAAAGTTAAGAAATTCTCAAGGCACATCATTATTAGGCAGCTGAGAAGATTTCTTGGACTTGCCTCTTATTATAAAAAGTTTATCAAAAACTTCTCTTTTATTGCCTACCGTCTAAATTTTTTCTTGAAAAAGAATATCTTCTTTGAATGGATAGATGATTATCAACAAGCCTTTGAAACTTTAAAGTGACTCTTAATATTATCTTCTATTTTGAGATATCCTGATTTCTCCAAGGTTTTCTATCTTTATACTGATATCTCTGGAACTGGTATTGGCATTGTTCTGACACAAAAGGAGTAAAAAAAGGAGTATGCAATAGCCTATGCTAGCTGTAGTTTCAACAAAACTGAGCACAACTATTCTGCCACTAAGTTGAAATGTTTTGCAATTATCTGGGCTATTGAACACTTCCACCAATATCTAGAGACTCAACACTTCTTCTTGATTACTGATCACTCTGCCTTTCAATGGTTAAAAATATTGAACTTAAAAAATAATGTGCAAGGTGAAAACTCCACTTGGAATCCTATAACTTTACTATCAAATATAGAGCTGGAAAGAAACACAACAGTGCTAATACTATATTTAGACCATATGATATTGATAAATCAATTTTCTACAACTTTAAGTTTATATCTATTCAAAACTAATTCAAATTCAGCAATTATAAATAAAATCTGATAATAAACAATATTCAATCCAGGTAGTTAATATTCTGGACCACAATACAACCCATCTTAGTAAAATAGAATTTTAACATTATTATCATCTCAAAAACTATCTTCAACATAACAAATTATCTAACACGTTGGATAACAAAAAAAAAGCAATTTATTTTCAAAGTACAATACTATTAAATAAAAAACAATCAACTTTACAAAAAGAATTGCTACAAGAAAACAAGGAACCAATTACTCTGTGTAATTCAAAAACATTAAGTGGAACCAGTATTATACTTACTACACAACCATCCTATTAGAGCTTATCTTGATGTGAACAAAACTTTTGAAAAACCAAATAATTAATACCATTGACTCCAAATGTTTGAGAATGTGAAGCATTATATCAATACTTGTGACTAGAACCTCAGGTGATCTCTTCACTAAAATAGACATTGATATTGTGGAACTTCTTCCAATCATAAGCAAGGAAAAAATATATATTATTATTATACTAACTACTTTATCAAATAGTCTGAAGCTAAAGCAATCTTCTATGATACAGGATAGTGAGTTGCAGATTTTATTTATCAAGTTATTATTTGTAGACACAGATATCAAAAATACATACTTTTTGATTATGAAACATATTTTAGAAATGAAATAATTGAAACTTTATTGAAAAAATTTCAAATACAATATCTTTATTCTATTCTATACCACCCATAAACAAATGGACTAGTGAAGTACTTCAATAGAACTCTATATGAATCTCTAGTAAAAATAATTAAAGAAAAGAAAAATTAGGATGAATTTATTGCACCAACATTATTTGCCTATTATATATCAAAACAAACTTTTACCAAATTTACCCTCTTCTATTTGATTTATGGTTACAATCCTTAAATACACTACATGGAAATTAATAAAGTAGTTGGAGTTCTTATCCATAAATCACTGATCACAAAATTTTGAAAATAAAAGATAGTAAAAATTTTACCAAAAATCAAACAAAAAGAACCTGGAGAAAGTCTTTCCAGGACCTTTAACAATACAGAAGAATACTCTATTCTTGATATAGTCCTTATTGATAACAAAACATAAAAAATCTTTATTATCTATAAATAAATTAAAACCTCTCTTGTTTATGTGACTAAATTAACAGTCTCTACTCAAGTCCCTTCTTTACAATATTATTTCTCCTCATAACTAATTCCTATATACAAATATAATAATGATAACTCAAATCTAATATTAACAATTATTCAAGTTCTTTTTGAATCAAAATAGCTTTTCAAATTCTTCACTCCTGACCTAAAAATTATCAATAAAATCCTTATCAACTTTGTAATACCTATTTTAAACCAATCCATGAAATATCAAACAAACTTAAATTCTTCCAAAAATAATAGAGAAATTGTCATTATAAATGTTATTAAAGAAACTAAAACTACAAACTTTATTGTCCTTAGAATCAAATCTCTATTTTCATTAATAAATCCTCCAACACTTTTTCTCTCAAAAAAAAGAAAACATCTATACCCCCTCCCAATACTCCTGTTATATAAGAAGATTATTGCATGAATACAGACCAATCAAATAAGGAGGTCTGCAACACTCTTGATATTATTCAACTTATCTCTGAATCTGATCATTTTCATATTGATTCTATTGTTAAAGATCAAAGAAGTCAAACCAAGTTTAGAATTTTCACTATGGTTAATGTGATGGATGATCATGACATGACTGAAGCTTACATAGAATAATTAATTGTTAACTATCATTATACTCCTTACAAGATAAAAGAATGTGTGAACAATCCATTTGCATCAAAAAGGTAAAAAACTATGAGCTGAGGTAATAGAAAATTAGCTGATCATGAAGTAATATATGTATGACATAATACTAGAATAACCATAATGATTATATAATAGTCCTATATATAAAAATGCATAAATATAACTTCTTCCAATAACTTAATAAAATAACAAATCTTAAAATAAATCTTTTGAATAGATTGTTATAACTATAAAGTTGTAAATAGTTTTAAAGAAAACTATCTTGAGACTTACCCAAATCTTTTATATCTTAGCCTTGATTTTTGTAAATATGTGATAGAAGGATAAACTCTTCTAATTACAGGTTACATGAACTTTTGGTTATTAGCGATAGACTTGCTAATCAATCTGTTATACTATAAAAAGCAATAATCTTAAAAATAGTTCAAATGAAAACACCAATTAAGAATAATTCTCCCATTATCAAGTACTAACTTGAGTATGGAAATTGATTAACAATAATACAATCCCAATTATAAGTTATGGGCAGATAAAACTGAATATTATGTTAATGAATATAATATTAAAACCTCAACTCCTCCTAATTATAATCAAACAATATTTGAGATAGTTGACTTAATCACTAGCATACTCAGAGATCCCAAAGCCCTAGTTGAACTATATATAAAATCATTAACTATAATTTTTACTAAATTATTATATAGAGATAGATCATTTTTTCATTCTTTTACTTAAATAAATAAGATTAAAAGAAATTATCAAAAGGAATATGAAGCTGTAGAAAAGAAGTTTCATAACAATTATATGAACAAATACAATATTGGTTATATCAACTGGATCATAAAGAAAAAAATCTGAATCATTCTTAATAGATCCATTTTGACTATATTTCTCAGGTCAAACAATCTTTCTTTTCTTTGTCATTGGCAGGCAGCTGCGTTACTTGAATTTGACTTTAACTTCTTCCTCAATCCTATCTTAGAAAAAATTGATTATAAGAAAATCATGGCTCAAACTGAGGAACAAATCAAAAATAAACTTCTTACTCTTTTTACAAATTCATCTGGTATATTCTCAAGAATCAAAATAAAACTCCCTTACCCTTTGTCTTTAAACAGTTCTAGTCTTACAAGCACTATAACCAAAGCTTTTAAAGTTTTTATAATTTTGATCTTTTACTCAACAATTATTTTAAACAATGTCCTAATCTATCTAAAAATCCAAATACCCTTCTAGAAGAATTACAGTAGACTATCTCATTAAAGAAAGATTTAAACTCTAAATTCTAAAAGATCTGATTAAGCTACTTAGAGAATGATACCATGTTCCTTCAAAACTTCTAGATTTATATTTTGATCTTTCTCTACCAAAATCTCCACTTCCAATTTATATCAATAACTTCTTGATACCTTAACATTTATGTTCTCTATTCTAAATGACCTATCACAAATCCATTATTCAATTAATAATCTCAGACAACATAACTATGTAATTCAATTCTTTCAAATAACTATCTTATTTAAAAACTTCTACTTCTATATTCACACTGGTATAATGAAAACATTAGTATCTCACTTCTTATTAAAAATCAAGATCAAGTCAATACATTACTTCAATAACTTTCTCCATATTACTCATATTTTTTTTCTCTAAACTAAAGACAAGTTCCTAAAAAAGGAGGCAGGAACAAAAGTCAAATGTTTCGCACTAGGAAACATTAAAATTTTTAAAATAATAAATATAAAATAACTACCTACAATTGTTTTTAATTATTCAAATTATTATTAAGATCGATCAACTCTTTCCTGTTTTCCTGTGGTGCAGCAACAAAAACCACAAAAATGTAAGAAACAGTTGAAAGATGGAAAGAACCAAAAGGATACAATATCTGAATAGTAGGTCTAACTATAACATCGACAAACTCACCAAGGGAAAGGCCATCCCCATCAGCAAAGAAACGCAAAAAATGGAAAAGAAACCCACCACGAAACAAACAATTTCGTACAAAGTAACTTTCTCTCCAACCCCAACTACTTCACAAACAAACATGCTTGACAAAGACATCACCACCACAACAACAGGTAGCATACACACAGAAGGAACCAATCACACTTGGAGTGATCAGGTCGAAGAAGAACAAAACTCACGAAACAAAACCCAAAACAACTCAGGTGGGACATCCACAGCAAAAGGGAAGGAAGTAGAAACAGACAATCCAAGGCTTCACAGGATAGACGACTCGGATATCGAAATGGATTTCGAAGACCACACCTCCTCTCAAGAAAACCAAGACTGGCATACCATTGGACAACAAAGGAAGAATGAAACAAGACAGGGCACAAGACCAAGACCTTGATCACCTTTCGACAGAAATGCGAGATACTGCAGAGAAAGAATCAAACTTGGAATCAGAGCAGACCTCCTACCAGGAGACTCCACTGGAAAGAAAATCACCTTTCTCGCCAAGACACTCAACTCCCCTGAAGGACTCCTCACAATCCAAAACGAAAGAATAGAAGAAACTGACCATATTATCACCATCTTCAGTGATCATCAATCTGCAGCCACAGCCAGCAACATCTCCCTGACAGAATCGGGTAACTCTACACTCACTCCACTCCTCAAAATTATCAGTAAACTTGATAAGGAAAAAAGCATCAGAGTTTGGGATATTCCCCTGAATACGAGATTCATAGATGTACAACAAACATTTGTCAAATTTGGGCAGATCACCAATATCAAAATGACAACTCAACAAATATGGCAGTCAGCTACAATCACTATCGCCAATAAGGAAGACAAGCTCAAAATACTTGAGTCCTGGAGTACCCTGATCAAATCAGACTCAGTAAGAATCTTCGACGCAATGTGGGACCTAACACAAATGAAAGAAAGATAATATTTCTCCCTAAAACTAATCAACCTCTCACCAGGAACCCATGCATTTGACCTCAAACAAATATGTCAACAACTGCAAGCGAAAACATGTTACATACCTTGATTGATGTCATATAGATCCAGAAAGTACGCAGTCCTCAGCTTTGAAAATAAACAACAACTTCAACAAGCATTGCAAGAAACTTTAAACCTAGGGGAGACCACTCTAATTGACAAACCTATCGACACAAAATTATGTACCATCTGTGACAGCCCAGAACACCTTGTAGCCAATTGTACAATCAAGGAACAACGAGAACAATAGAATGAATATAATTAAGAACAGGCCCATAAATTTGGAAAACTCTACAATCGTTTCAGACCAGCCAAATCTAATCATATTCGCAAACTCACACACACATCATCTGAAAACAAACCAACTAGACCAGGCTCATATGTTTCAGCAGTTAAAAGACCAACCCATGCTGTCAGAAACTAGCAAGGTAACCCAGACTCAATGAATGACATTCTCACAATGCTAACTTCGATCCAGGATGAACTCACAACAATCAAAGAGTCACTCAATAACCTCAACGAATGCATTGACAATCTTGAACAATACTGCTATGCCGATGTCAAATACACACAGGAAAGCAATACAGCAGACATTCCCATTGACGAATCAATCCCCAAACAAACAAACATTTAGGACATTCAACAACAGCAGCAGCAACTCCATCGATCCATTGGCAATATGAATAGAACAATGAATGCATTAGTATCAACTATCACAAATATCCTTCCTAGCAATGCGAGACAACCACAATCTACTCCTCAGTTATATGGGTAACTCAAATAGTAACAATAATAAACAAGGAAATAAGAATAATAACTGCCCAATAACAATAGAACCAGATGACGAAACAACTCATAACAAAAATCAAATTAGCAACAACCACAATTATATCAACACATTAGAGAAAACTAGTAACAATTCAATGATAATACCAATAACAAGAAAAACACATTATAGCATTATGGAACTGACAGTACCAATCACAGAAACAAATAACTCAAACACTCACTACCACTATACAACAGAAACACTATATCAAGACACTATAACGAACATATCCAGAATCCCTATCAAAAAACCCTTCTGGACTATTGCAACACTTAATCGCTGGGGCCTAAATGATACACTCAAGAGAGAGACATGATTCATCACATGGCAAATTAATAATTGGGATATAATTATATCAACAGAAACAAATAGAACAAAGATAAACACAAAACACTGGAAAACTGAAAACTATTCAACATAGTGGGAAGGAGAAAACAACATCGGTGCCAGGGTAGAGGTTGCAATCAAAAAACCTCTTTCTGACTGAGTAATCGAAATACAGAGATACTTAGATAGAGTCATATGTATAGATCTTGCACTGCCTAACAAACTATACTGTAGAATAATCAGAGTTTACTTACCAGCCAGAGCCAGAAAACTCAGAATAGCAATATAGAATCAAATAATCAAATGGATCAAACAACGAAACAATATGAACTGGCACATTATTATCGGAGGAGATTTTAATATAAGTCCCTCAGACAGAATGGACAAAGCCTCCAATAACAGAAGAATACACAAGAACAAAACAAATAGCTTCTGTGAACAACCCCATAATCTTGGCATGATTGATATATACCGATATCACAATCCACAGAAAAAAAAATATACCTGGCATTCCACAACCTCCTTCAGCAGAATTGACATGATCTGAACAAATATACGTCCGATATGGTGCACAATAGATGCATTCATAATGGAAGATACGAACATCACAACTGATCACAACCTACAGATAACATACATAGAAAGCTGGCAATTAGAAACGAATGACAAGCAAAACAGAAGACCTCATACAAACACTCACTTCCAATGGGAGAAGACCACAAACAAACAATGGAATGCTTTTGCCACTGAACTCGACACACAAACTTCAACACTTCCCAACCTCCTCAAGACAAAACTAACAGACATCGACAGAATTTGGAATCACCACAGACAAGCCATTCTCAATACCGCAAACAAACACATTCAAAAATACAGGGAGAGGCAAAGAAGTAGACCCAAATACTTGAAGCTAACCAAGCCCTTACTCCTCATTCAGCTGATACAATACAAAAAGCAAATCCACCTTTACAACAAACAGGATAGTACAGTTGACCTCTAACAACTCATTAATCTACATGCAGCCATTAACGAACAAGTGCCAATTCATACCTTTCCACCCAATAAAGATACCAAAGCTATAAACAAGAAAATTAACAAACTAATCACCCTAGAAAAGACCATCAACAAACAGAACATATACAAGATCACCAAAGCAAATATAGATCAAGTCCTCAGAAACCATAATAACTGGTTCGACATGGACAAGAAAAAACTCATTAGAATGCTTTTAGACAATCCTAAGAGAAGCATTCTCATAATCAAACTTATCAAAGAGGAAGGAGATACTAAGACTCTAATATACAAACCTCACGAAATCAATGAAACAGTTCAATCACACTTTAAAAACTGGACAAAAAAGAAACATATTTTTGAACTGGAAGGTACACACTGGTAGAACGCATATCAACCCATCACCACTATCAAAGAAGAATGGTACAAACCTGCACTTATCCTATTTACCACTGAAGAAGTACAACAAGTAATTAAAAATGCCAGTAACAAATCAGCCCCCGGACCATCCCAAATTCCTTATCTCACATATAAACACCTGTCTAAAGAAACTCTTGAGGTTATAACTATGCTCTTCAACAACATCCTTACACATAAGAAACTACCCACTGAATGGAAAGAAGGTACAATATACCCAATACTCAAATCAAAAGATTGGCAGCACAACATCAACATTACCCGACCTATCACGCTTCTTGAATCTATTAAAAAAATTTTCACCAAACTCATAAATAATAGACTAGTCAAAATAATGATCAAACATCCAATTATATTAGAAAACAACTGGGCAGCACTCCCCAAAAACAGCATACGCGAACCTATTCCCATTATAAACCAAGTACTCGAAGATGCATGGGAAATAAACAAACAATGCCTTATGCTCTTCCAAGACATGAGCAAGGCATATGACACCGTTAACACACAAAGATTGACCACTTCTCTTCAACGAATAAAAATTCTGAACAGATTAATCAACATAATCAACAACTGTTTCATAAACAGGTCCAACAAAATAATCACATATTTCAGGCTCACTAATCCATATCAAGTCAAAGAAGGAATGGATCAGGGGGACACAATCTCACCCCTTCTCTGGCGCATATACTATGACCCATTAATAAGCACAATTAGCTCAATGAAAGGCTACCAACTTAATAGCCACAGACCAAATCTTGACAATAGCAGTCCTACAAACCTTAACGTTATGGTAACAACATACATGGATGACACCACATTTATTGCTCAAAACAGAGAGCAACTTGAAGATATTATGAAAGTCAGTGCCTCCTTTTATCACCTCAATGGCATCACAGTCAACCCTATCAAATCTGAACTGTTAATACTGAATGGCCCACAGGAAAGTATCACTTTCCAAGAATACAAAGTAACACCAACCACCAAAATGCAGGCAATAAGAGTCCTAGGTGTATGGCATGAAAGGAAGAAAGGAAAACAATATCAACATAATCTCATTAAAAGAAAAGTTACCACAATCTGCAACTAGATAGCCAGAAAACAAATAACAGACAAGATGTACCATTATATTACAAACCATGTCCTCTTTCCTACAATAGAATACCTTCTAACAGACCTGGTATTAACGAAAAATAAAACACAATGAATCGACCGCCATATACGCAGCTGCCTCAAACATTCTGTTAAACTCTCAAAAACTGCCCCAACTCCACTAGCACATCTCAGCAATCAATGCAATATCATGGAAATTGAAACACAACAATGACAGAAGCACTGCAGTGACTTCTAAGAGTTATACTACAGTAACAACCTGGCAGAACAAATAATTAGACTCAAAACACAACAACTATAGTGGATGGCATGGCAAAAAGAAGACATTTTAAAAAAGTGCCCAAAGCTCCTTCCATCAAAAGCAAATTTCATACACGATGTACTTCATAACATATAGGCCCAAAATATCACATTACACTGCCAAACAATAACTAGAAATAACAATGATAGCCTCACCTATATTGAAAACATCATGGCCAAGAAATTGTACAACTCTAATAGAAAGGGATTAAGAGTACACAATATAATGTGGGTCGAACAACTCCTCAATACCTATCATGCAAAGGCCTTGAATTGGCATCAAATAGGAGTGCTCCACAATAAAACAAATAAGCGAAAACAACCTTCTTTCTTTACAACACTCAAATCTATAACATAAATCTATATTAATAACCATGCAAATTTCAACCAACTTAACCCCGAAATGCAAACGAAATGTAACACAGAATCAGAACAAGAGCAACAAAGAAATCCCAATAAGTCATGATACATTCTCCAGCGACACCATAACTTCACTATTGGAAAACAAGTGAGTCAAGACAAAGACTATATCAAACTACAGTACTACCTCATCACAGACACCTCACCACTAGCAAAATGTCCCAGATGCGAACTAAATCAACATATAGATAAAAGAAGTCACATGTGCTGCTTCACAGCCCCAAAAAAATCGCTATATAAAGCCGCAGTAATTAAAACTTCCAAAACAAATGCAGGAATGTCAGAAAAACCACAATTCAGGATTCAGCTCTCACCTAATAGCACTCAATGCTGGCTCAATGAACCCAACCAAACCATGGAAGCAATTGAGGTAGACGCAATTCCAGCTTCTATTAAAAACTTATTACAGTTAATAGATATCCCAGCCCTCACAATACAACAACTTACAAATATTAACAAAAACATCAACACTAATGAGACAATCAAGAAAACGATAAACGGAACCTTCAATCACAATAATCATAATGCCTTAGGAGTAGGCATCATTTTCTCGATCAGCATAACAGAACAGGACAACTTCAAACTCAGAATCACAGGGCAGTGCTCAACTTTCAGAGCAGAGATCTTAGCTGCAACTATTGCAATCAGCACCCTATCATTTAGACAAAAAGTAACTATACAAACAGACTCAGCTCAACTTATTACGGAGCTCAGAAAAGTATCTCTTGGATAAATCAAAAACATATCAGAAGTCAGACTCATCCACAACCTACACTATTGCATCAAGGTAACACAAACTTCAATTAGCTGGATCAAAATTAACAAAAAAGAAAACAACAACAATGAACTAAAATAAGCAGACAAGTTAGCCAAACAAAGCCTAAAAGATAATACTATCAATGGCAACCTATTACAAAAACTTCTGGAACCCAAGGTCATTACTTTTAATTACAATCAAAAGATAAAAATTAGTGATACCATCCACAAAACAATAAACTGAATGAGACAAGCCACACTCACACACAAATGGATCTCACTAGATCGAAACTGCAAACTCAACCAACACCAAAAAGCTGACATTGATTGAAAAAAGACACTTCAGCATCTACATCCAACAAAAATTACAGGCAACCATACAAATAACATAGACCACAGCCACAGACAATTCACTATAAAACTATGGAATCTCGAACTCCCAACAATGGACAAACTACATACTCGCAAACTCGAGATTTACAGATCATCCGCATGCTTTACTTGCCCAGAAATTGAAGACAACATCCACCCCTTTAGATGCAAGTACCATGGAATCCATATCAATAAAATGATACTTAATATCCTATACTCAAAAACTATGACACGGACTGAAAAAGGAAGTCCACATTCTTGCAAGAAGGAAATTGAAAACCATTTAGAAACAAATGAACTATGGAACATCTTCATCAAAGGAGGCATCAGCAGAAAAGTTATCCAAACAATCAGTCAATTCATCCCATCTGACAAAATAGCATAAGCCATCTATAACATCATCCACAGAATCAGATTTATCACTTACAACATATGGACAGACAGATGCATCCGCATCCAAATATAGGAGAAAGCCAGGGGAATACCCAAAACTCTAAGAAAAAGAAGACCAAGTTTAAAAGGCCCACTGCTCAGAAAGACACATCCACGTCAACAATCCAAAAAGAAACAATGGAAGAAATCATTACAGGCACTCTAAACATTCTCGACATTTTTACCAAACACACTGATAAAGCCTAGGCATGTTAGTCCCTCTAATCAGGTACAACAAGCCACAAGGGATTATAAAATCGAGCTCCACCACTATTGGCATTGGTTACCCACCACCAATTGATTTTATTGTTTTGCTTAACATTGAAAATAGTTTATACAATTGCTCTGTAAATAAATGTAAATGTATCGCATATAATCAATAAAATAGGCAAGTTAAGTGTTTTTTTAAAAAAAAAAATTATCCAAATTATTGATTTATAGTATTTTTTGACTTTTGTTCCTATTAAAGTAAAGAGCTATAAATTTTGTTTTCCAAAAAAAGACATAAGTGATCTATAAAATTTTATATACTAAATACTTTAGAGACCCATTATTACTTTAATCTCAAATGAATTGATCCATCACTTAAACAGTTTGACTGTCCACTAATCTCACTGACTTTTTAGTTATTGAATAAACTTTAGATATTATCAAAAAATTGCTCAATTGAAATAATCTATCTTTTAATAAACATAATAAAAAAATTAAATTTTTATTATATGATACAATTCCTAGAGAATTAATTACCTCCTATCTTTTAGAGCTTTCAAATATTGACTAATTGCTAAAATATTAAAGGAAAAAAATATTACGATGGATCTTCCTATCAAAGATAATAAAAACTTCAATACAAACATACCAATTTTTAAAGATCTCTTTTATTTATATATCCTCTCTGATAAATTTATAGTAGAGTCAGAGCTGCTCAATCCTAAAGCAACTCTTCTTTCCAAGTTTATCAATGACAGAGTTCATAATTGATAATAGTCACTTTTTATGAACTTTCACTTATTTATCTTTTTATAAACATCTTCCTGATATTTTATTATCTACTTACATATCTAATTCTTAATATTCATTTACACAATTAACATCTAAGTCATCACAAACAAAAAATCTTTTTACAATCTCTGTCTTAAATATCTAAGGGTTAAATCAATTAAGAAAATTATAATGTTTAATCTCATCAATATATAGTTCCAAAAATATACATATTTTCATTAAAACAAAACATACCTTACAAAAAACTCTACCTTAAAAACTTTATAACTACACAATTATAATCAGTATATTTATCAATTCTTCCAGTAATGCTGCATATCTACTTATTCTTAAATCCTATCCTGCTACATCTTTAAAACATATACTAAAAATAAATTCTATTGTATAGCCCATTTAAAATTCAAGCTCAAAATTAATGGTATTATTATAGTCCTTTATTTACAACACAATAATGATCTCAGAGAGAAAACTATATTTTCTTTTAACAATCTACTATTATTATATTTAGAAGATAAATTCATAGTCGGAGAGAACTTTAACATGTATTTTGTAAAAGTTCTAACCATAAATGCTCCAACTAACAATCAGAAAAGAAAATTTTATCAATATATAAAAAATATATTTGACATAGCAAAGCATTAGTAAAAGATTCTCTTTTCATCCATTATACAATAACAAGTGCTTCAAAAATTGATCAGCTATGAATCATACCTAACTTTATCAGAAAAATCCTAAGTTATAATGTCATAGAATCTACTATCATATCAACAGATTATAAAATGATCAATAGCTGCTTCCAATAGTTTGAATATAAATTATAACGTATCTTCTTTTCAACAAGAGTCTATCATTTTAACAAAGTCACAAAAGAATAGATAAAATTAACACAAGAAAATATTGATCCATACCATCTCAATGATCCTCATCACACTTAGAATTCACTTGAAATTACCATAAAAAAAGCTTTAAATTTAAATATCTCTATAAGAAAACAACAAAACCTCAACAAATATCTCCAGAAATAAATAAAGTCATCAAACAAATCAAAATAGCCTTGCAAAAATCAAAAGCATTAGGAAGAAATATAAAATCTCTTCAGCAATCAACTAAAAGCTTTTACAATAAAATTTCAACACTCCTACCCAGCTCTAGATCTCTCTCTAAAATATTTAAACTGCTTTTAAAGAAAAAACAAATTTAGATGACTAAATACATTAGGAATCAAATTCAGAAAACTATCACTGACAATTTTATAAAATTCTGGTTTAAATCAAAAAAATACATCAGAATGGCCTGAAAGCTCTTAAATCTTTCCTTGACTTATTGATTCTTCGTGATGGAAATAAACTTTGAGATGATTCAGAGATTCTTACTAATATAATTATTAATAATTATCAAAATTATCTAATCCTAAAGAACTTCGAAATAAAGAACAAATGGGCTTTTAAATACAATCCCAAACATAATATGCAAAAAGATATATATAATAATTTGATGGAAAAAATCATATTAGAAGAATTCACATTAACAATTACAATATTCTATTGAAATAAAGTCTCTGGTTCTACAAAAATTCCTTATGAACTATAGAAACATATAGGTTCAACCACACAAAAAATCATTATAAATCTTTTCAACATTATTCTGTTCAATAGTCATCCTTCTAAATATTGGAAAAGCTTTATCATTACACTTTTATTTAAGAAGCTTATATGGTCTCATAGCTTAAATAATACGTGTCTCATTGTCCTTATAGAAATTAGTAAAAAGATCTTTATAAAAATTTTAAATACTAGACTATTAAATCTCATATTGAATAACAAAATCCTCTTATCATTCAATTTTGCTGGCACAAAAAACCAAAGCATCTTAAAAACTATAGCTATCTTGAAATCTTTAATTAGCTTCTTATACAATTTTAACAAACAATATTGGTTAGCATTATTTGATATTTCAAAAGCCTATAACTTTGTTAACTTAAAAAATCTTGAACTAGTCCTTATTCGAATAAAGACTCCAACAAACTTCAACAATCTAATCTTAAATCTTTTAAAAAACTACTCTATTTAATTTATTGTATACTATAGCTTGACTCCTCAAATCATAGTGTTTAAAGAACTAGATTAAGGTGAAACAATAACTCCAATACTTTAGACAATATTTTATGATCCTGTCAGTTCCAGAATTCACAACACCCTAACATCATCAGACAAAAAATTCACATATATTGATGATATAACAATATTCACTCATTCTTTAGGATTACTATAAGCAGCAATGGATATTTTTATATTATTTCTAAAAATAAATCATATAATATGTAACAAAACAAAAACTGATCTGATTACCAGTTACTTCATGAAAAGTGATAAAAGAAAACAAAGTCTAGTAATAGAAGGCATATATATCATGCCAAAACCTTTTAATTAGCCAATTAAATATTTAGGTATATATTTATTAAAAAAATCTTCAAACATGGTCACAAAAAAGAATCTATTAGATAAGACTAGTAAATTCTCTGAATGTATATCTCAACAAAAATGATGGAATAGTTCTATTACCAAACAAGTCTCCCAATGGATCTTTTTGGCTCAACTTGAATATGCTCTCCAAATAACTCTATTAAAAAAATAATCTCAACAAACTACAAGCAACAATAAACAAAACAATCAAAATAAAATTAGAAGTTGAACATACCATTACTAATAAGATAATTTATTCTCAAGTTGATTTGAACCTCATATCACTGAGTGATCAAAAAATCAAACTTTAATCAAGTTTCTGATTACAATCCTAGCAAGTCCAATTCCTTTTTCATTTATTAAAAAGAGATTTACTCAATCTAGGCTAACACAGCCATATGGAAATACTCTATATATAAACATCACTTGTTTAAATTCTTATGGATTACTGAAGCCACCTCAATTTCATATAAATATCACATCAATATCTATATCCAGAAATGTCTCTTCAAGAATAATAAACCATGTCTTTCAATAGGATTATATACTAGCATATTAAAAACAATAGTACTTTACTTATACAGTATAAATAGAATATGAGATTGATCAAACAATTCTTCTGTTTCAACTCCATAGTCAAAAATTCATAGAATAAATTCTATACAAAAGTAAGAAAGATTAATCCAGAGTCAATACCTATAGGGTTTTCAAATTTAACCAACATATCTTTATCTATTAGTGACAATATGCTTCTGAAATCCAATCCAACTCTATTGTTTTGGACCTTCAACACAACAAATCAATCTTTAGAATTTATAAAATTATAAAGAAATAATAGAGACACATTAATTATCAAAAAATGTCATCACATGCTTGAACCCTATACCTATTATATAGTATCATACTGTTGCTTCTTCTAGCCATGCATAGTTTTTCAATCTATAATCAAAGTTGTATCACTTTGGCTAAGAAAAACAACAATTCTTTTCAATTACTGAACAATTTAGAAGAAGTTAAAGCTTAACTCATGTCAAAAAAATCTGCTTCCCTATCTTTTATAATTATCTCACTTAATCAGACTAAAATAACAAGTGCATCTGATAAGATAACCATAATTCAACAACAACAATTTATTTGCCTAGAAAAATCAACAATCCAGATGTTATTTTCCAACCTTTATAATTCATCAAATAAAACTTGAACCATATTAATAAATGAAATTAAAACTACTGATCTAAATATAACAAGCAAATATTACTTTTTCACAAATCTCTTGTTTCCCCTTTTCTCATATATAAACAAACTGATTAGAGTTTCCTACAGTTACTTTATTAATTATTGTCAGAACTTAGCCAAAACAAAAATATCACAACAGAATTCTCAAAGGAAAAAATTTCAATTGAATCACTATTTAGTAGCCCTAACTTACCTCTACTTATCAATATCAATAATTACAATTTGTCTCCAATTATCAATAATAAAATAGGCAGCAGCATTATATACTGAATTAAATTTATTAATAATTCTTACAATTTAATCACAGCATTGACATATTTCAAAAATCTAAATCTATAGATAAACTAAAGCTACTCAAATTAGCAAATAAACAGTACTAGTCTGACGATAAAATAAAATTCAAAACTTTAATAAACTTTCAAACAAAATTACTTCTTAATTCTTATCCACAAGAACTAAACTCAACAAATAATATCTATTACTTTACTCAAATATCTAATGCTCTAGATATAAACATCTTATAAAGGATCAATTTCATATTTTCACATGTAATGAAAGTCATGAATACTTGAATCAAAAAGCAAAAAAACTTGTCACTTTATTCAAAGATTTAATTAATAAGCAAATAACAAAAAGCTATTCAACATGCAATTTCAATTACCTCCATCAGTTTAACAATGGTACTATTCTACTCAAAATGGCTTTAGAAACCTCCAATCAATTCTTTAATTAACTTAACAAAACAAAATACAAAGTACAATTAGCCAATAAATCTCTTAAAATTCTTAATAAGATATGGAAACAATGATCTACTATAGCAAACACAGCTCCTTTAAATGGAACCTATCAAGAAAACTTCTTCCATTTCTAGTAATAGTAACAATAATTATAAAAATTCTCTTCTCAAATAAATAATACAGATATTAAACTATTATAATAACTCTACTAACTTATCTATTTTTACTCCATCAATAATATTATTATTTTTGGATAAACATTAACCATTTGACCTTTATATAATATATCCAATTAATGACTAATAATTTATCATAGAAAGAAAATCGCAATAGGCTATAGTTAATTTACAATGTAAAGACTATTAATATCAATCTAATGAATTAAATTTCTAATAAAAGTTTGTATTTAATGCTTATTTGCAATAAAAAAAAAAGGAAATAGATAAAGTAATTGGAAGGAAATATCTTGACCCATTTCTATAAACCGACTTAACCCTACCTACTGTTCAAGAAACTATCCAAAGAAATATTCTAAAAGCCCAAAGAAAACAAAAGAAGAGATTTGATCTAAAATTGAAAAAACCAAGGAACTTCAAAATTGATAATAAAGTGTTGATCTATGATGTTGTCAAGAATAACCATTTAATTGAAAAATTCAAACCAAAATAGAAAGAATCTTACTTTATCCATAATAACTTGAAAAATAGAACCTTTAAACTTAGGACTATAGATGGAAAAGTTCTGGCTAGTCCTCTTAACTTGACCTTATTAAACTATATCTTGATTGTGAAATAAAAAAACCTACTATATACAGTATATTGAAAACTAAAAGAAGGAATATACAGTGTAATAGTGATAGCTTCTGAGCTTTTACTACTATTATAGCCAGTCCCAGAGCTTTTGATAATTACTGTATGATCCCAAGGTGAAGTACTTATAAATGGACAAGTAAAAATATGAAAAAGGAAAATAAAAACCTCAAAGTTTAAGCAAAAAAAAGATTCTATTCAAAGGAGCAGGAATAGGAACACTCAACTGAATCAATAAATATCAAGCCTGGTCACCCTTTATTGCAGATTTTGATTTTTAAACTCTAATTTTCTGACCTTGGTTGAAATAGAACTTTTGAAGAACAACCACTTTATTTCTTTCTTCAACTAATAGATTTCTTTATAAAGGTTAGCCTAGAACTATTCACTATGACATATTTGCCTTTTCAAATATTTGACCCTTTCCTGAAAAGTGATGACAGTTGCTTATAAAGAATCTATTTTTCCTGAGTGAGTGAGTCTCTGTACTTTAGTAGTTTTGGTTTCTCTAGGCATAATAAAAAAAGAAATATGAAGAATATTTAACAAATCAAGGAAAATTATTATATTAAATAGGGGAATATAAATGATTGTATCACTTCAACAATTATATAAAGAGCTTTACTGCCTATCAGTTTGCATCAAAAAGAATTATCATACTTGTGTAAAAATTATCATGACTATTATTCAGAATCTATTTTGAAGGATCTTCTGGTCACAATTCTTGAATTTGTACGGGTGACTAAATACCTTATAATCTACTTCAACTTATTGATAATCAAGTTTTGCAAATATATAAGTATATGTAACATACTAGTCATATAAAAAACAGGATTCTCTTCTTGTTTTATACATACTATCTAGATGAATTATTGGAAGAAATTATTAACTAATTATAATAATCCTATCTAAATAAACATCTAATTAAATATTATCTTACTGGATGCCACTGCATTTATAGTCTTTTTGAAAGGTCTGAAATTGAGCAAATTTGAAGAACAAGATATATAACTTTGATTATAATTATCAAGTTGAAGTTCTGTGAATATCAACTCCTTGTGAATTCTTGATTTGTGGAATTTACTATTTAAGTAGAAAGAAAATATTAATTTTAATTAATAGTTATATTTCCCTTTAATTATTATCTATAGTTCTTATCTATCATATTACTCTTGTTTTATTTTTATATAATGTGACACATATGACATAAGATGTGTCTCATTGGTTCATAAGATAGATCCAATCATTAGGGCAAAGTAGTGATTTACATAGTATGTATTATTTAATTTCTTTATTCTATTATTATATTTTATCTATATTAGCTAGCAAATTATCCAAGTGGGCATATCTGATATATTGGTCTAATTTGACAAATCTGACAAATTTGATTACTTTGAACACTTTGGTCATTAAATAATTAATAATCAATTATGTATATAAAGGCCAGCTATTCAAAATAGTTGACCCAAGGTTTTATCTATTAAATTCTTTTATCTTTGATATTATATATCTCTAATAAATCTTTTAATTAAACTGAATTATTTAAAGCCTCTTTCAACATATTTGTGTAATCTTTATCATCCTTGAATTATCAACTTTAGTATACTATAACTGAGGTATTCTTCCTCAATTTAAAATGAATTACTGTTATAGTTGTCCTATCTATCTATCTGATTTGAAGGTTATTGGATAGATTGATACTATATATAATTCAATATAAATAAAACATCAATCAATTTTTATTTTATTTTTATTTTATTTTTTTTGCCAATTCAGTTATATTTATTAGTAATAATAGAATAAAATTCAAAATACATTGAAATTATTACAATTATTAAGAATGCTATTAAACTTCTTAAAACTTAACAGTTTATCAAATTACATTTTACTACTCTAAATCAAGGGAAACTAATCTAAAATTAGTGCTAAAAATATTAAAGAAATAATATCAAAGTACTGTCAAACAAAAACCTAAATTTTCTCTACTATTGACCATCTACTGATACTAATATCAAGGAAAAAGTTAATATCTACAAATTATCTACCAGTGTATTGTATCTTTTTATCTTTGAAAGAGAGAGGGGGACTTTTTTATATCTTCTTTTTTTCAGATAAAAGGGGATAGTTTCAGAGGTTAGCTTTATTAATATTATTTCATCTGGGAGTCTATATAGGGAACTACTCATTCAAATATCAGATAGAACCTATAACTAGGAGAATATCTTAAAACCTGTGAGAGGATTGATAATCCAAACCTAAAAATACTATCAGTTTCAAGCATAAGCTACTTATTTAAAAAGACATAATTTTTCCAAAGTCAGATTAAATCTTTAAGGGATCTTTTAATCTGGCAATAGTTTCTAATGAGTACTTTCACTAGAAGTAAGATTGGTGGATATCACTGATAGTCTAAATGGTTATACTTAAGGGGAAGTTATATTGAAAGTCTTGATATTGATTTTCAATTTGTGGTTCTTTCACAAAGTATAGATCAGGAATAAAAAATCTGCTAGTTGAAAAAAACTTTTTATTTATCTTATTTGTTTTTATAAAAATGAAACAGATCTTTATTTATCTGTGAGAGCTACTAAAACCTACTTGGTTATCAAGGATAGGTGACTTTAATACTAAAAATAGCTAAAGTGTTTTATAATCTTTACCATAGTTGAATGAATTCTTTCTTTTCAATTTTTACTAAAGAATAGAGTTTCAATAAATAGGTCTAAGTACATGCAATCCTTAAAGTGCTTATACTGAATTAAGTTAATAATTGTAGTAAAATTAATATTTATCTATAAGGGGTAGTATAAAAAGAAACATGTGAAACATATGTATATCTTGTTTATCTTTTGTTACTGATGGCATTATCCAGCTCCAAATTTCTAACCAATAAAATTCTAGTAAATTCAGTATAATAAAAAATTTAGGATCTGAGAGAAGTAGACAAATTTCTCAAAAAACTGAAAATTTGTTTATATGCTTTAGAAAGTTTGGGACTTAATAAATTTTCTAAAGGATAAAATCACTACATATAGTATAGCCTTTGACAAATACTTTTCCTATAAATCTACCTGCTCTATTATAAAGTTGTGAAGGGAAGTCTCTAACCAAAAGTTTTTTTTCTAAGTATTCTTTTTTGCCATTAGAAGTTCAAATTTTACTTCATTTACTTTTGACTTGAAATTAATACTTAAGCCAATCAGAGAGACAAAAAAAAAGATAAAACTGGATGGAAGGCACTTTGTGATATATTTAAAAGTTTATTTAGTAATAGTATAGTAACTTTATTAGTATAGAAATATAAAACTTCTGACAAATATGGCTTTAGAAATAGTAGTAAAATTGATTAATGGAAAGAGTTTTGTGTCAATTAATTTTTATTATATAATTTAGTATTATTTTTTTTAGAATGGAAGCTCAGCTATGTTTATTAACTTTGATAATGTAATATATAAATAAATGCAGAGATTATAAAGGTTGTCACATGAAGCCATATATCATTTCTGTCAATAAAACTCCCTAAAATCCAACCTTTAACAGATTTACTGGGTGGCTTGTTGCTCAAAGATATCTGGTTGGATTAAATTTCTACTACTACTACTATCTAGAAAAAACTAGACACCCCTTATTGAATCTTCAATCCTTTTGGAGTCCTTTCAACTAATAGCCATGGTAGACTTGTTAGTTTCAAGAAAGAGGAGGTACATTTTTTTTTTATTCTGGTGATTATAGCCTGTCACTAATTACTGAGTGTGTTTAGAAAAAGAGTGTGAGTTCAGTAGATATTTTGTGTTATATGAGAATAAAAAAACCATTTGAATCAGAATGAAAAAACCTAAAGTGATTTTAGAATAGAAGAATGGTTGTGTCTTCGAGAGTTGTGTGAATTCTTGAGGTTCTATTCCAATAGAAGAGATACTCATTCCATAGTCATGACACTTTTGAAGAATAATGAGAGAGAGGAGATCATAGTCCATGTGATGTTTATCCACCTGCATTTCCAGTCAATGAATTATAATGGACCTAATGTTCTTATGGAGCTTAGGAAATGTATTCATATCCTATGTCATGTGTATTCTTGTTTATATTTCTGCTAACCAGGAAGCAACCAATCCCAATATTCAGCCAATCAATCTATCCAAAATCTGATGTAACAAAATATTCAGGGTCAAGCTAGGATAGGCAAAATTCTCCAGAAAAATCAAAAAAGAACTGCTACATACCAAGAGAAAAGTTGTTTCTGCCTATAATAGTGATGTCAGCAAGTTGGCATAGAATTGTTGGTCCACACTTCTTCCTGGACTTTGGGATCTCCATAGAAAAAAAAAAAGGATATTTTTTCATCTGGTTTCTTCTTCCTAAAAAAGCTTTCTTGCCATTAACTTCTTAGGTAAAGGATTTTTGAAGAGGAAAAGTAAACAAGAAGGATAAAATATGACTGCTGCTAAGCAAAGCAGGTGTTTTTAAAGATAGTTTTAAAGTTTTATTACTCTTAAAACATAAAGTTTTGGAGAAATGCTTCTTTGAAAGTGGTGGTCAAGAATCTATGGAAAAGAGTTGGTGATTTAGTATTATTTACTATATGATTCACTTTATTTTTACTAAATAATTTATTACAACTTTTTCTGCTGATCCTCTGATCATACATAAAAAAGACATTGGCAAGAAATTTTTATATTCTTTGACTAATAAAGTCTTACCATTTTACTTAAACCAACTTGAAATGATATTTCAAGAGTCATCTTTATCTTCCTCTTTCTCTTGTAAACATTTTCTTCAAGCAAAAATCCAACTTTCAGTGATCAAAGTTATAAATTCGCCTTTTCTACCAATGGCAAGAAAGTTCTGAAAGGAAGAAAAACTGAAGTACTGCTATCTATTCATATACTAGAGAAATAACACAGAGTCTCTTCTATGATAAGAGACTTATCTTGAAGGCAACTACTCACTCTCTTGTCATGTGTTCCCTTGAAGAGTGCTCTTTCACAGTTTTTCTGAGAAATTTTGCCTATCTCAGTTTGATCCTGAATTTTGAGTAGCACAAAGTTTCTTAAGCAATGATTGGCTAGTAGAAAATACATTAGTAAAAGAATATAAACAAGTTCTTATTGGTTACCTCACGTATCTGAATGCATTTTTTCAGTTCTATAAGAACCTAAGATCCATCGTAAGACACTAGGTCTGTAGTATAGGTGGATATAGAACACAGCCTCTCCTATGTCAGTGCCTTGATCAAGAAAGAAACCCAACAACACACTATATGAATCTTTCAAATGAAACTATACCTACAACAAGACTCAAGGGTACATAGAAAGAAAATAATGCCTAAGAAGTGTCATGCCTATCTTTTAGAAGCATTAGATTGGTAGGCTGGAAGATTTATCATTCATACTAATCAAAAGGCAGGATCAATGTGCAGTTTAAAGAAAAAAGGACTATAGCTCAACCTCTCAAGATGGTAATACTCTAGAAAAAACAACATAATATTTATCAAATCCAATAAAATACAAGCTGGACATGTCAAGATTTTCTTTTCTAGAATAGAACCATCGCAATAGCAAAGAAGGACAGGTTATTGAATGATGGGTCCCTTCCTCCAGCACTCATACAGCCTAAGGGAAGACACCCTAACAATATCATCAAACTACTTCTCCCCTATGTCCTAGAACCCCCTCGCAACTTCCGACTTATTATCACCTGAAAGAACATTGATAGAGGTCCCATAATAGATAGGGTAAGGTGGAAATCAAAAGAAAGGATTGAAGCTAGGAGACAAGAAACTACAACATGGCTGTACTGAAAGTAGCTGAATAAGAAACATTATGACCTGAACTAATAAAGCCCTTGAAGAATAACCAGCTGATGATACAAAAGTGATAGTAGTAGCGTGGCTTTCAAATTACTTCATACCAAGACATACTCCTCTTTCTTACCAGTATCTTCTTAGTTGTATGTAGAGTCTTCACCCCTATTTAATCTTGTATAGTTTTTGTTTATAGTTATAATATAACCTGAAAGATAGAATTATAGTAGTTGGATAGATACCATCACTATCAGATTTAAATCTGAGAAAGATATTGATTTGCACAAAAAACATAGATTCTTTCTTAATTTTTTCACACTAGTAAATCCCTTTACTAGCCTCTTTGTTTTTTAAAAAAAAAGGATGGCACTGCCATGAAGTAGGTTTTTTCTTATTGAAGTTTTATTTGAAAAACAGCAGTAGCTTATCTATATCATATATGTAATATATACTATATTTAAAATAAAACATGGCTGTACTAGCATTACAAAAAAAAAAAAAAAACTAAATAATTCATTAAAAATTTTTTCAAAAAAATATTTTTATTATGATATTTATCAAAATTTCAATTTTGTTAAAATTTACATATTTGTAAAATATTTGATTATATATTATATTTATAATTTAAAGAAACTATAGAACAAAAATCTTATCAATTTAAGGTTCTATATTTAAATATAATAAATCAGTCAAAAATACTATAAATAGGAATTATGTATTTATATCTAACCGATAAATTTGATACTTCACAATTCAATATTTATATCATTTTCAGATCTAAAATAAAATCTATTTTTTATCTAATTAACTAGTTTGTATTATTAAATAAAGATCAAAAAACAAAACTCTTTCCCGTTTAATACTTTTTCAAAAACAAAATTTCCTTATATGAAAATTTTTACAAAAGTAAAAAATGAAATAGAGTTTTTACATATAAACCAATATCATGACAAACATTTTTATAGAGATTAGTCTTTCTTACAGCACTATTTTTAAATACTCGGGACCAACTGAATAGTTATTCCAAGTCAAGGAGCTTTTCACAAAATGAATAGGAAGGACCTCCTCTGTTTGCTTTAGTAACTCTAAACAAACTGCCACCCCACCTAGCAAGTAAACACTGGCTCTTCTAAAAAAAAGAGAAAATGAAAACCACGTAAAAATTGGCTTCAAGAGGGAAAAAACCAGGTTTATCTGCTCATAAATAACTGAATGTCAAACAAACTCTGCCTCCAAAGGCATGCAAGTGTATAGTCTATGAAGAAGACTTCAACAGTCACTTAGTAAGATAGAGACACTTCAATAGTATATGTAAACTGATAGCTATAGAAGTTGAGACATCAAAAACTTCAAAAAAAAAGTGAAAGGTTACACATCTTATTGTTGCAGAATGCAACAATGCTCATCAATGCTGATATTGATAATCTCAATACGGACACAGTCATTGGTACCATTAGATTATTACGACAAAGATAAACCAGGCAATTACCTGCTCTATCTAAATTGTAGATCAATATCAGGTAGCTCATTTTTAGTAACAAACTACAATCCTGTCAACAACTCTTTTGGTTTAGTTGTAAGGGGCTATGCTATACATGGAATCTTATTTACTAGTCAGATAAATAATTTTCTTAAAGATTGGGCAAATGAGAGAATTCTTGATAACAAATTGTACTCCAGATACAAGAGTATCTTAAAAGTTATTCTTATCTAAACAAGTCTAACACAAAAAAGTAAACTACATATCAGTCATATGTCTATTAACATACACTTGTTGGGATTTTGCAAGTCTAGTGATCAGAAGACCTTGGTAGAAGAAGAAATTCGCTGGTACTATACCAAAGTATCAAAAATCTTTGATACAGGTTAGAGTATACAATGGTCTGATAATCAAATTACTTTTAAAAATTGTTTTGGGAAAAATGAAGATAGTATTGTATATTCTTACTTATTGGGTATTATATGTAGTAATCATGTGATTAGATAATTTTTATTATACTAAAAATAGTCTAGTTATAGTTATATAATTAGTTTATGTAACAATACTGCAATATGTAATATATTACTTGTATTGGTGTACGAGTTTGGGTGTGCTTGACATTATATAATATATTTAATAAAGAATATAGCTTTGAAAAAAAAGAAGCACAAGTTCAAAAGATTCACTGCTCAGAAAGACATATCCACCACAACAATACAAAAGAAAACAATGGAGGAAATCATTGTAGGCACTATAAATATCCTTGACATTCTTATTAAACACACTGATCGAGCCTAGACACGTTAGTCCCTCTAACCAGGTACAACAAGTCACAAGGGATTGTAAAATTGAGCCCTATCACCAACAGCGGTAGGTGCCCGTTACCAATTGATTTATTGTTTTACTTAACATTAAAAATAATTTATACAATCACTCTATAAATAAATGTAAATGTATCGCATATAATCAATAAAATAGGCAAGTTAAGTATTTTCAAAAAAAAAAAAAATTATCAAATAAAGATCAATTAATATTTAATAATATTATTCAAAAAGTTTATCAAATATATAAAGAAGAATTGAACTTGTCCCAAATAAATTGATACTTTTATTATGATTTATGAATCAAGTTAATATAAAGAAATTTTTAATTCATGAAAATATAATAGAATTGAATATTTTACTTTCAATTCAATATCTACTATATTGATTTGCTCTATTATAAATTATCAAATATTCATAATCTTCCATAAATAGTTTTCAAAAGTTCATAGTTTTATAAAATACTTTATAATATTTTACTAATAGATCTAATATTTTAATAGATATTGTAAAATTTGATTTTTTAAATGCAAGAGCTTACCCGAAAAACATTTAGATCCATTAATAATTATTTTGTAAATATTATATATACAGTATTATTTAAAAATTGATATAACTCATCAGTTGAAAACTGATCTAGTTCAAAAATTGAGCTAATATTTAGTTGATTATTTAAAATTTCAAGTCTCTAGTTATTAGAATAGAATATAATTGAAAAAAAAGAAAAAAACCTCTTTTCCATTTGTATCAAAATTTGTAAAAATTTCCTTTTATGATAACAGTTCAAAGTTTATAAAAAAAACCCAATGCTTATAAAGAGCCCTCCCGCCAAATATATTCAGAAGATCATCTAGAGCAAAAGATATAACAGTAAATTACACTGATAAAAGAATCTTTACTGGAAGTAACAAAATCTCAAAATTATTCTTAAAGATCAAACTAATAAGCAAATTCAATTTATTGGTCAGTATTAAGAGAAATCAAATAGTAGTGGAAGAGGAAAAAGAAGCAGCAACTAATGATGAGTCTCTAAAGTATTTAGTTTATAAAATTTCACGGATCACTTATGTTTCTTTTTAATAGATAAAATTCATAGCTCTTTACTTTAATAGGGACAAAAGTCAGAAAATACTATAAATCAATAATTTGAATAATAGAGAACAATTGTGTGTAGTTTTTTTATAGTTATTAATTTAAAAATTTTAATGTTTTCTAGTAAGGAACATTTGATTTTTGTTTCGGTTTCTTCCTTTAGGGACCATATTTAGTAGCAACCATAGAAAACACATAGAGCCATACTCAAGATCAGGAGGAAAACATAATCTTGAAAATAAAGAACAGATAATATTTCAAATTTAGGGAAGGACATCACTGAAATATTTGAAAGTGCAGAAAAAATAAATATGGAATCCAGATCACCATCACTAATGACAGTAGCATCAATAACAATAATATTATCCAAGGAAGAAAAAGAGGCCATGAACAGTATTGAAAACATCACTAACAATAAATTTAGTTATAAGAAGAAACAAAGATCAAGAACTCCAATAGCGAGATAGACAAATACTTAGAGATCCTATAACATTTTTTGCCTAGGAAAAGTACTTATAAACATAAAAGGGGTGCCTAACACTTTAGTACAAGAAAAAATCAACTTTATTTGTAACAAGTTGAAGCATCTGGTATTCCTGAAAAGAAGAATCAACAGTTTTACTAATGATTGTAGCAATATTTAACAATTACTACAAAGCTTTAACTGCATGCAAGATTTAGATTACCAACAATAAAATCATCAAATTTAGACTAGCACATGGATTGGCACACCTGAGAGTAAAGCCTAATCTATTAAGATCTGAGACATCCCAATAACTTCACAAAAAAGGACATAGCCAATCTGTTTGTAGACAAAACAGTCATAGAACACATTTCACTTCAATTAGCTAGTGTCTTCCAGTCTGGAATAGTATAGTTCAGCTCATAAAAGTATTCAAAAAACAGGTCAAAGTATGGACCTACTATAAGGATATCTACTGTATAAGAATGTATCCAACAGTTATGACTCAAATTATCAAAGAAAAAAGGAACCAGTATAACATAACACTAGTTAATCACCCACAAGGGATATTAGCAAAAGAGTTGAGAGAAATTATTGAACAGATGCATGCTCAGACATGCTACTTCTCTTTCAATTACTTCAAACAGAACAAATACTTTGCTATCATATT
>CAJVPT010000215.1:0-35842 GCA_910592055.1 Acaulospora colombiana
TTTTTTAAATCAGTCGCTCAAAAGATATATGCTATAAACAAAAAAGTTTTAATTATTGGGACAATTTTTTGAGTCAGAGTATAACTTTATAAATAAATAATTCAATAATTTTACAATACTATATGAAGTGTCGATTTTTATACTAAAAAACGTAATGGTTTGAAATTCATATTAATAGCCGTATTTAAAATGTCCATTGTCGGCTAGACGGACTACTGACATGCGTGTAAAGCTAATATGCAATGTAATATTTATATTATGACTAACAAAATAATTCTATAAGGTATGATATACTGGTACACGAAAGTAGTATAGAGGTTTCCATAAACCACATATTCCAAATATTTTACCGTCTAAAATGAAACACTCCGTGAATTTAGGAAAAATCATGATGACTGAGAAACTCACTCCTTGTACTGCACGCATATGCAGAAAATATCAAATGTTTGTCTCTGCTATCATCAACTAAAAAAATACGGAGATTTTACGCTTACTGTATGTTTTATTTGCTATGTAATGTACACACGGTTATAAAAAGTGAAGCATTATGGACAAATTTGGAAATATATTTTTCAATAGAACCCCTTTCATGTATTTGAAATCTAGGCATACGTAGTGATGTTTGGTCAATATTAAGGTTGCATCAAAACCATATTTATCATCTGCAGGACAACGAATTGTGAACCTATTCCAAATCAGTGTTTGATCGAAGATTCTCTAGCGCATGTAATTTTACAATGAATTCATGCGATTGATATACGTACGTACGTATTACGTACTGTATTCAGGCGATTGTCCTCGTGTATAATTGACGATCTTTTATACTATTAGGACACGAAACTTCGCTCGTAGTTTATTCAGATATTACATTTAGAATTAGACAAAAGAAATTAAAGTTTATTTATATTTACCTCAAAACGCACACTATATTTGGAGAATAGATTTTGTTTATAGTCAATTTATTAATGCACTCGTTCTATATTCAGAAAAAAGGCTTTATTCATGGCTAATTCATTGGTGTACTCGTTCTCTTACAACAGGAATTAACACGCGGTTGACAATCCCACAATAGCATATCCCGAGAACAGACTTTGCTCGCGGCCAATTTATCGATACACTCATTTCATTCTAATAACGAGAGACTTGTAAATAACCTCTGACATGCAAGTTATCTATACTCGGAAAACAGGCTTTTCTCGTGATCAATTCCATTAATGCGCTTATTCTCATTCTAGAATTCTTTGTCGATGCAGCGAAGAATTTTTCTACGTTCCTTACAGAGATATGCTGCTTATAATAAAAAGGTGATTGTGATGGTATTGGTGAATGATAGAAGTGTAACCGTACAATGTTTAATCGGTTTTGGTCACACTGATTCGATTGAGCAAGGAAGGAAATTGTTCTTTATAAATATTCAAAAAACACCATAAAAATCAATTTTAACTTCACTAGTGTTACTGTTTGTGGTGAACGTGAAGACTAATTTTGTGATCATGTAAATAGCGTATGTCATACGGATACGCACTTCTATAATTATTTCAAAATATTTAAAGAATAGACCAATTTTTTTTAGCTTTCTTTATCTTTTAATAGTTCTAAATTAAAATGTAAATAAATGTTTTATTGACTCAATAATGAGGTTCATAAAGTCCAATCATTAGTCATGCAAAATGGACGATGCCTTTTTGAGGTTGCAATGAGATTTCCTCGTATTTACATTCTAACTTCTTTTTTCTTTAAAGTATTAAATGACGACTCTTGTTAGGCATCAGCTGACAGAAGACAGAAATTGGTCATCCCTAAACTATTACTTGTACGATTACAAAATTAAAATCACAGAGTAGTATTCAAAACTGTATTTAAGTGTTCCTAACGGCCTTTATTCAAAGAAAAAAAAAAAGAAATCCTTTTATCCATAATAATATTTCTATTAGTGTGTGTTATTTTTTTCTATCAAAATTTCTTTCATTTTTATAATGAGTAATCCAGTTTTCTTAACCTCGCACAACCAACCTGAAGAAACCTCTTCGGCATCTAACCCAGTGTCCAATAATACGGAGATTGAAAAAGACCCCCAAACCTCTCTTTCTAGAATCAAAAATCCGATCCATTCAGTCGGACACTTATAAACATTATATCATCTTATCACGAAACCCAACGATTACTTCTAATACATTTGATAATATAATCAACTGGATTATACCTAATAGCGAACTTCAGAAACATAGACCAAAACTTCATATCAACCTCCATGACCTTATCTTCTTAAGCTACGACCGAAAAAATAAACCCTCATTTCCTTTATATAAAAACAGTTACGAATTATATAGAAAAAACTTTCTTGCCGAATTTGCTCCAAAACAAGGTCTTCAGAAAATTAATTATAGAGCAAGAGATATTTGGATGCGCATGTCTCTGGAAGACAAGCGCATCTATGATTTGTTTTTAAAGTGCAACAATGCACTTCATGACATCTTACGGAAAAACTATCAATATCGGCGGTCAATAAATGAAGTTTGTGAATATTCATATACAAAATACGGAACACTAAAATATTCTCCAAATTTTTTTTTACATATTCCACGTAATCAAAACATCGATGACCATCAGCCTACGGCGAATAACCTACCTCTACGCCCTCAATATACATCAAACAATAAAATAGAAAGAAAAATAAAAATAATCACATTTCGAAGAAAACAGAATTTAGAACCAAGTTCACCAATTGCATCTTCATCGTTGAATAAAGAATCCCTTGAGATATTTAATAAGGAATTGGACTCAAATATGATATTGGAAACAACCAACCATTCCCCATCGTCGAATGATGAAGGCTCAAGAGATCATGACATGTCCGCGTGCCCTCTTTATAAGATATTGAATCCGCCAGTCTTACCGTCTAAATTTCCTAAAGATGAATTACCATTACTCGTATAGTGAACTATTAATCACCTTTTGCATTTAGCGCTAGATTTAGATTATGAGAATGTCATTACTTCACTATTGGAGCTATTAGTTAATTGATATCTTTTTATATTATTATTATTTGGTATCGTTTTTTTTTTTCCACAGTATATTAAGGGGTAGTTATTAAGACATTAGAAATTAATGTATTAATTATTGATGATATTTAGTGTCGAGAATAATAAATTTTATCTACATTTAAGAAAAAAAGTTCATTGCTGTCATTAATATTATCTCTAACAATTATAAAGCCAAAACTAATAATTATATGGAATTTTTTCGAATTCTTACCTTGAATTGATGAATTTTAACAATCGGATTTTTCTTAACATTATTAATTTATTAATAAAATGATTAATCTAATAATAAAATGATTAATTTTATAAATTTATTTTAATTTATTATTTAATCTAATAAATAATTAATAAATTAATAAAATTTAAAATTGCAAAAAAATTATATAATAATAATTCGACTAATGGTCAATTTTTTTTCTGATCATAAATACTGACATTCTTTTTAGTGACTGTACTGAGTTTACTATAATCAATATAGAAGTGTTGTTTGTTGTTATTTTTTGATATTATAACAATAGGGGAAGAACAGGAGATGGTGGTAGAACTGATTCTCATTGTAATATTTTCTTAATTTCCTTTCTAATAAATTCCTGTTATTCAGATGAGGCCTTAGATGGTTACTATTTGATTGGAGCAGCATTTCTAGTATTAATGCTATGGGTAATCACTATATTTTTCACAGATTATTATTTTATCTTTCTTGGAGACATGATTAATAAAGACAGCCATGTTATTATACAGGATTTGGTGAACCTTGACCTTTTGTTTCTTAGTCAAATTTAATAGATAGTTCAAAAATAGGTTTCTTAGATTCTGGGCAGTCAAAAAGAAAGATAGAGAGTTTTCATCCTCAGATTCAATAACAAGATCAAATGTATAGGTTTCTATTTCTCAAGATTTTTCAAGTTCATATTTAATTTTATCAAAATTTATTATTCTTATCCTTATTATTGTTATTATTCTATAGATGTGAAGGAGTAATAGGATATTAGATAGTTCCAATAGTAATGGTTTTGTCCTTGTAAGTGATTTGGAGATTAAAATTCTCAAAGTTTTAATTTGCCTTTATATAATTCAATCAATTAGTTTCTGAGAGAAGAATCTTCTTATATGACTTAATAACTTGCAATATCACTGGTATAATTTAATTTTGAATAAAAATTTATAAAAAATTTATTTGTCTAAGATCTCTGGCTCATATACTACTAATAGTAATTACAATAGTTTTGGATTTGATATTAATTTCCAGATCAAGTCTCTTTATCATTTGTCAAAAATAATTCTGATATAATATCAGAGTCAAGAATAGTTATTACAAGATTATCTTTGATAAGATAGAGTACTTGATAGCTATAGTTAGTCTTAAATTATTAGAAATAATATAATTATTCTTTATAAATAATTAGATTATTTGAATATTTTTATTTTTATAATAATTAAAATATTGTAACATTTGTCTAAAAATAGTTTTGGCAGAAAAAATTAAAATGTACTTAGAGATATTATAGTTAAGTAATTAATTCACAATAAATAGTTGAGTTTTAGTTTTAAGTTCTTTGGGTTTGATAACAAGAGGAGTAGCAATCACTTTAGGTTCAAAGTTATAAATTTTCCTTGATGAAATCCCAGACTTTCCTTTTATTTAAGTTTAATTTTCTATTGACTTAAACTAGTTTTACTTTTATTGATCTTTTTTCTATTAGTAGTTTAGGATTGGCTACACTAACCAATATTTACTTCTTTTATATTCAAATTTATTAAACTTTTTATCAGTTTTCTTAACAATAAGAAAGTTCAAGATTTTTTTAAACCTGAAAGAGTTTAATTAAATCTTTTCAAATATATATTTTTTGATTATATATTCTAGTTTATTTTATTTTATTTTTTTTATAAGCTGGCAAAGTCATGCCATGTAGTTTTTATTTAATTATTTATATTCTCTTATGTACACAAATTTAATTGCAAGAAAATACATTTATGATAGGAAAAGAACTAATGACTCAGTATCTTACGAACCCTGTGACTTGCTACAGTTCACCTCGTGTGAATGTTAGCATGTCATGACTCCACTAACACTGATATTTGTATAGAAGAGAGAATTAATATTGAAGCTATTCTGTAATATGTTTCTCATATTGAAATTTATTAGTTCTATAAATAGATGTTTCTTATTGTCTGTTATTCCTTCATTCTGGAGTGTCTTCCTGTTTTGTGATTCAGTGTTGTCCCTTTTCTGAGCTCATTTTATTTTCTTGAATATGCCTTGTATTTTTTCCATTCTAACACCAGGTTACATCTTAGCTTTCAGATGCTTCTTTTTTCTTGTCACAGTTGTGTCATTGCTTTCTTTACTGCAGCTTTGGCTTCTGTTTCATTTCCTGTAATTTTCTCTATTATCTGGATCATCTTATGTGTAACTACCCCTCTGATGATGTCTATCAGTTCTATTGTTTCATTATTTTCTTTTCATGTATCTAGTTTGAGTAGGTATTTCCATTTGCTTTGGATGAACTATGACTGTTTGTTCCCATTGGCTCTTGTTGCACATTCTTGTATCAGAAGTTTTATTAGTTTCTCCATTTTCCTTGTTTTGTTTGATCCACATATGAATGGGTGTAGGTCCCTTTCTTCTGTCTTCTACAGATTACACATGTTTATGATGTGTAAATCCATGGTTTGCATTTGTTCATATTTGCTAATGTGCGATGTTTATTTAATCATATTTTCTACCTAAAGGTTCTGTCACTGTGGTCATCTTGGCATGTCTGAAGGGATGTGATTTTGGAGAGCATCAGGGTCTGCATAGTTAGTGCTCAGTTTATTTCTTTGGTTTTTTGTCCTGTTAGTCATGTTTGGTTTCGTTGTAATGTTTTCCACTTACTGGTCATTTGATCTTTAACAGGATCTTGCCTATTATTTTGAAGATAAGTCCACAAAGGACTGGTTCTATCTCAGTGTTGTATTACTACTTGTGGACTGGAGTTCTTGTATTTTTATGATGTCCTTAGGATTGTCTGTAAGTGTTGTGGCTGCTAATTTGTCTGCTTATTCATTTTCTGTCTCCTGAGTGACTTTTTATCTTTGTCCATTGGACTTTGATTTGCTGTGCTGTGATGATTTCTCAAATTGTATTGATTAACAACCCATTTGGGTTTTCAAAATTTTTGATTCTGGTCTGGTTTTTGTACAAACATTTCCTTATTGCATTGATGGCACCTTGAATATCTGTAAGGATATTAATCTTTTTGTTAAGACTGACTTTACTAATTGCTATGAATATTGCTATCAATTCCACTCTAGTAGAGGATGGTGTATCCAGTGTTTCTGCCTGAAAGGTTGTAATTTCCTAACTGAACTGTATTTAAACCACCCATCTGATTTCCATCCTACTTCTGGTTAGTTATCTCGTGAAGGAACCATTTGTGTAGAACTATATATTATCCTCTGTTGCTAATGTTCTTGCAATTTGTTGCAGCTTCTGAATCATTTTGATTGGAGCTTTTAGCTTCCTTTCTATGAGGGTTTCAGTAGTTGATAAGGGGTCCAGGTGTATTCTAGGTGTGTGTATGTATGGAGCCTTCCTACTGATTTTTCTTATCATGAGTTCGATCCCTTGGGGGGATGATTGTAGTCTGTTGAGTGAATGTTGCCTGGCATTTGTAGTCCGTTGCCCTGAAAAAATTCCAGTTGTGCTCTTTTTGACCTTAATATTTACTGAATGTACCAGGAGTTGTTTCATGATGCATTGTTGTTGATCCTTATAGTTTTTCTTTAGTTTTTAGTTGTTGAAAGGGCATCCTTTGCACTTGAACATCAGTGAAGTCTCTTCATTTCTGATCATGTGGTTTATATGACCCTTTGGTTATCTAGTTGTTTCTTTTTCTTTATTATTATAGTTTCTCCTTTCTTTTCTATTGCCAACTATTTGATCATTGACTAGTGTTGGGCAGAGAGGACAGGAGTGACTGTGTGGAAACTAGTAGTGGAAGGATTGCTATCTCTTCTAGTTAATGATTTCTTTATGTTAACTTTTAACTCTGTTTGCATTTGTGTGATTAGTTCTTTCAAGTCTTTGTACTATTTAGTTATCCTGCCTTGTCTTTCCAATTTCATTCTTATTTGTTGCCATGATAAGATTCTAGTTTTACTGTCATCCAATAGTTGGTCTCTAAACATTATCTTTTTCCTTCTGAAGACGTTTCTATGCCTGTTGTACCATTCCTCTGTGACAAGTTCTTTGATTGCCTCATCCTCATTTCTGACTGGTTTTCCATACCAAGTGTATTCTGTTGATGCTATCATGATTCCTTGTAGTTTAAGCATATTTAGGATGTCATTTGTTAGGTTATTCCTTTTCCTGGTCCAGAATGGGAGTCTGTCTGTCAGAACTGGAGTGTTTAACCAGTAGTTGTTCTGGAGTTGTTGGAGTTAAATCTGTATAGTGATACCTGTCAAGTTATAACTGTTTAATCTGTTTGTTAGGTTCTTACCATGCATAAGGATCTGTCAGTCCTATAGGTTGAATAACTTGTAGCCAAAATTGGTATGAAGAATACAGTTCGGTGTTGCTGAAGATAAGCTAGCCTTGTGCTTGAATGTTTTGTTTATCTTGCTGCTTAACTTGTCATACTTTTTTTCAGAAAGGACTAAGTCATTTAGGAGCCATTCTATTGCAGGGAAGAGGGCCTGATTGATGATATACCATGTCTGCTTGTCCATGATTTTTTTCCAAGTCAGTGCTCTGATTGTGAGATCTATCTTTTCTTTAATCATATTCTTCTGTTGGGTCTTCTTTCTGTCTTCTATTATCTATACTCCAGAATTCTTATTGCTTCGTCTTTCCTAAGAAGTAGAATTCATGTTCTGTTGAGTTGTATGCTTTCTTCTCTTTGTTCTTGAGTCACATTTAGACAAATTAGGGATGATTTCTCACCATTGATCTGAATTTCATTTATCCTTAGGTATTCTGAGACTTTATCTATTATTGATTGCATATTTAATCTACTATTTATGAACCATATGGTATCATCTATATTGCTATAGCTGTTATACTCATTTGTTTTATTCTTTTGTTGGCTAACTCTCTTTGACTGGGTGATGTCAGGTCTAGGAGAACTTCTGTTTTCATTGTATATTCGATGTGTTTGTCTTGAATCTCTTGTAAGAGAGAATCGTAGAATACTCTTCAGAGAAAGGAAGAGATAGTGTCTCCTTGATCTATACTATCGTGAACCTGGTATTCTTCTGTAAGACCATGTGCTGTGATTACTCTATTATTTCTGCTTTCCAATATATCGTTGAGTATCTCAATTATCTTGGCTAGTATTCAGATTCTTCTGAGGGCCTGGATTAAAATGTTCTTATTTATTGAGTCATATACTTTGCTAATGTCTTGGCTGAAGATCCAGGCCTCTTTTTTGTATTCTTTGACTTCCTTCATAATATTGTTTAGGATATGAATCAGTTTCTGTGTACTTCCTCCTAGTAAGCTTACCCAGTTATTGGTACACAAAATCTTGTATTTGATGCAGATGGAAATAAGTCTTGTATTTAGAACACTCATAAATATTTTTCTTGTTGTTTCAAGTAATGTGAAGAATCAGGTGATATTGATATCTCCCATCTAGTCCTTGGGCTTTGGAATTGAATATATGTTTCCTTTTTTCCAGTCTTCCGGGACTTTACCTGTCTCTAATATTTTATGGAAGAGGCTCTCCAACAGTTTTAACCCCTTCTTGCCCAGGTTTTTCAGAAGTATATATGGAATTTCTGACGGACCTGGAGCACTATACTTTTTTTTCCCTTGAATTGCTTCTCTTATCTCTGCTGTATCTATTGGAAGCAGTGTGTCACTGAACCAACTTTCCTGAACTGTCTCTTTGGGTTTGTATTGCTTCATCCAGTATGGGAAATCTTTTATGTTCAGGATTTTTCTAGGTCTTGTCCATTCCTAGTAGTGTTTCCATATTTTATTTTTGATTATTTTTGGGTCTGTGATTATTTCAATTTCATTCACTGCTATTCGTTCTATGAGTCTTTGTGTATTGATAACTCTAGGGTGTCATTCCCGGATACTGTTGATCATTTTCTTTGAATGTTTCTCTAGATTTTTATATTTTTGTTTGATACGTTTTTGAATCATCTTCCCTTTTCTCTTTTGATTGTGACTTTTGCTATTTTGATTTCTATTTTTCAGATTTTGTTTGTCTCTAATAGCCATTTTTGCAACTCTCTTTTCCTGCCTGCCATAGTCTTTTGAAAGAGTGTGAGTTCTGTCAAAAGTGTATTTGGTTTATTGATTTCCTTTGTTAATTCTGAGATTTGTGTTTCTAAAATATGTGTGTGTGAGTCCGGATTCATTATCCATGTTGTACACTTTCTATGGAGGTTTTCTATCCTAAGTGATCTTTGCATAATTGCTTTATTTCTTGACTTGTATATTGTTCCAGTGTTCTTCTTTCTGCACTTCTTTTTTAAGAAGGCCTTTGCTGCTAACTTTATTGATTCCTTGAAATATTTCCATATTTTTTCCAGAGTCTTGTAGTTGTCTTTAAGGAGAGCCTCCAACTTTTTCTCCATTATCTCTATAAACTTTTCCCATTGTTTAGGACTTGAGTTGATGTAGTCAGTATTGTTTTATTGATTGTTTTTCTATTTGATAGCTTGTTTCATATAGTGTGTGGTGTACTGAGATAAGTGATAACTATCTTGTAATCACTCTTGATCACTGTATCTACATCTAAATGTTTGACATTGATGATGCTGGGCTGTAGTGGATTCATACATATATATAGTGAGTTTGCTACCATAGTTTGATTTGGGTCTATTATATGTATAGCTTGTCTTCTGGGAGTAGACTTGTTTATATGTGTCCACCATGTCAAATGCCTCTAGTGTGTTAATTAAGTGCCAGTGTTTGTTTCCTTTGATTTTTCCTAATGTGCGGTCCATTTGATAGTCTACTACTTCATTGAGATCTCCGATTACTATGGTATACATGTTGTTAATTTTGGCTTTGATGATCTATGCTTTGCACCATTGAAGGAGTTTATTTTTGTCTTGTTTGTTTGATTTGTTCAATATGTTGTATAGGGTAATAATTCTATATTGGATTTATCCTTTAAAAGCCAAATCTATTGATAAACCTCAGTTGATATATTCTTTATATCTGGAAACATGTATGGCCCATTCTTTCTAGATCAGCATACTTACCCTTATTCCATATGACTAGTGTGTTGGTGTTATTGACCATATTTGATACTTTTCTTCTTTGTCATGTCATTTTTGGTTTTCTGAAAGCCAGGTCTCTATGAGTCCCACTATATCCATTTTTTGTTCCTGGCTATATTCTAAAATTGTTAACTTGTCTGCTTCAGTATTGATTCCTCTTACATTCAAGATTCCAATTATTCAGTTATTGTGTAGTTTTTTGGTATTGTTATTTCTTTCATGTTGCCTATTGTAGGCTTTATTCTCTGGAGATTTCCTAATCATAATGGTTTAGAAGGAAAGAGGGAATCAGTTCAGTGTAGTCTACTTCATTAATGGGTGTGTCCAGGCATTCCATCATTTCTCTTATAGTTAATACCATTGTGAATTCTGATCTGATTAATTTTTTTATTTATTATCTCTTGCTGTTGTCTAATGTCCATCCTTTTGGGTGATGGGGTTCTAAAGTTTGAGCTTCCTGGAGATGTTTCATTTTGCATGTGGGAGTCTGTGATGGTTGGGCCTTTGGCTTTAATGTAGGGACCTTCTTCGATTGCTGAGACCCTTTTTTCAAGTATGTGTACTTGATGTTTGATGGCTTGCATGTCTATTTGTAGTTGTTTGAGAATATCAAAGATTCTGCCTATTTCTATTATCAAATAGATACCCCTAGTGATGCTAGCATACGTATGTTCTATACTGGGATCCTTGGGTATGAACCTTCTATCTTGTTGGGTGAAAATATTATCTCTTCTTTGGTTGCTAGTCTTGATTGTCCGAATCTATTAGATTTGTCCTTTTATATTGTGCTTTCTCTTGCTATTATGTATTGAGTGTGTTCATGATCATGAGCTCTACAACCAAAGCATAGCTTGGTTGTTTTTGTTACACAGGTTAACTTCATATCTTGAAGTTAAAGGTCTATTCCTTTTGCTTTATTCAAATCATATTCATTCTTATAGTAGAAAGTAGTAAACCTTTTGTTTTGGTTTCTATTATTTAGAGGAATATAGACTGTTTTGGCTTCTATTTGTTCAATTATTTCTTCGAGCTCTTTTGCGGAGATTTTCCATAATAGGTTAGCCAATATAGTACTGTATTGATTCCTTTTTTCTTTTGGAATTCTAGTTCTGACCAATGGAAAGGTTCTCATACAAAAGATATCTTTATAGATAACACATTTTTGAACTTGTTCCTCATATTCAGTTGATGTTTTAAACTGGACTATATCAGATTTAACTTGTCCTGCTGTTTGTAGAGTAATGTACTTGATTTATGTTCTGTCCTGGAAGAGACTAGCAATGTTCTTTTTTTGAAAGTGATTGGGGATATCCCAAATTCTGATGAAATGGATTTTGCTTTCAGCAGTATCGATTTCCAGTGTGAGACTGGAATTGGCAATTTCATTGTTGGTGATCTGGATTTCATATGCAGCAATAGCCTCGTAGTAGTTGTCAAAAATGACTGTGATCATTGGAGTTCTGATTGGTTCTTCTGTATGAATGTGTTTCAGGGTTGTTAGATGCACCAGTTTGCTACAAATATATTTGAGTTTTTCTTAAATTAAGATTCCCAGTACTGCTTCCGATTCAATGAATACTTTCCCTGGGCAGAGTGTGTTGTCATTCTCTTGGATACCTACTGTGTTTGTTCTTTCAGTTGTCTTCTTGGGGATGCTGTCATAATTGAAGTTGTTTAGGGTGATGTTATTGTTGTTTATTGGGTTCTCTTTTCCCTCTCTTGTTATTGATGTTGTTGAAATAACTGTCAATTGGGAATATGGTCTTGTCTTGGTTTCTCTTTTCTTTGCTGGTAATATGGTAACTAAGATGTCCATCTCTTGATCTGGGTCATTGTCTTCTTCTGTGATTTCAAGCTCTGTGATATCTGTAGTTTGTGCGTCGACCTAAGAAATCTCTGGTGTTTTCTTTGTTTTCTCCTTTTTAGTCACAATATGGTTTTTCTTGGTGCCAGTTAGAGGACTAAACTTACTTGCGAGTTTGGTTTTCAATAATGGTTTGAGGATTTTTAAACTCCCTGTGATGATTCTTTCTCCTGTATAACTAACCATTGGATCTTTTGCCCTGATCAACTTCCATGACATGTTGGTTGTGGTTGCTCACTGCGAGCGGTTTGTTTTTTCTTCTATGTTTTGGATTGTTATCATAAAAAAAATTTTTCAGAAATTTTGATGCGAATGGGAAAGATTTATTTTTTTTTTTTTGTATATATATTCTAGTTTATTATATTCAATATACTATATATAAGTTATATAGAATTAGATCTATTAGTAGGATTAAAGATTTGTTGCCTTAAATAATAATCTTATTTTCCACTTGTGTATAAAGGAGTTCTAACTTTTCAATCAAGTTTAGTTAAAGATTTTTAAACTTTTTAGTAAAGGTATCAATGAAATCCTTTCATATTAAAAAAGTCATTTTAAAATTTTTAAAGATAGAAGCAATTTTGCAAAAAAAAAAAACTCTTTTCCACTTGCATCAAAATTCTTAAAAATTTTCTTTTATGGTAACAACTCAAAATATTGAAGAAAAAACATAACGCTCGCAAAGAGCTCCTGCAACAAACATGTCAAGAAGGTCGACAAGAACCAGAGACCTAACAGTTAACTACACAAGGGAAAAAATCCTGACAGGCAGTGGCAAGATCTTCAAACTGTTATTGAAAGTGAAACTTGGAAACAAGTTCAACCCCCTCACAGATACAAAGAAGAACCAAGCACAAACAGAAATGAAGAAAGCAACAGGACAAGCAACGGAAGTGATAAAGATCACCAAAGTTGACACCAATAACCAGAAGGATATAGAACTTGAAAATGAAGAACATAACAATAGGACCGACATGAAAGAAAACATCACTGAAGCCCCAGAGTCACTAGAGAAAATAACCATGGAGATCAGACTAATCTCACCTATAACAATAACTTCAATAGCGTCAGCAACAGGAGAGGGAGAAGAGAACCTGAAGAACTATAGCAACATTATCAACAACAACTTCAGCTATGACAGGAACCTAAAACTAGCGACCGTAACAATGGAACATAGAGACTTTCAGGAGGAACAGAATTCGCTCCATCCAGGGAAAGTTTTCATCGATCCGGAAGAGGCGCTTGGCTTATTAATAGAGGAAAAAATCAACCATGTCCATAGCAAGCTGGGGCACCTGGCAACACTAAAACACATATGCATAGAACTTCCCATCGGTTTACCAACAATCACGGCTATCTTTAGCAATTACCACGAGGTTACAATGGCATGTGAAACAGTGATCACCAGCAATGAACATGCCAAATTTAGGATTACACTACAGATTGGTACCCAGGAAAGCAAAGCCCAATCTATTAGGATCTGGGACATTCCCAACCATTTCAAGAAAATAGATATCGCCAACCTGTTCCAAGATAAAATGGTAATTGAGAACATAACCCTTCAATCAGCAGGACCAGTACAATCAGGTACAGTCCAGTTTAGCACAACAACTGCATATGAAGAACAAGTCCAAAAATGGGCACTCTATAAGGACACCTTCTACATGCGGATATATCCAATGGTTAGAACCTGCATGGCAAGGGAAAAAAGAAACCAGTACAGTGCGACCCTGGCAAATCTCCCACCTGGAACTTCAGTGAAGAAGTTATAAGAAATTATCAAACACACCAATGTGCAAGCTTGTTACTTCTCCCTGAACCACTCAGCTCAGAACAAGAGATTTGTAATCCTTTACTTCAAGAATGAGCAAGACTTGAACATAGCAAATAATGCTAGTCTCAACCTCAACAACGTAAAACTAGTCTGGGCAGAAAAAACCAAGAAACTCTGTTTCTGTTGTAGCGGTCACAATCACGAACTTAGTGCTTGTCCAACTAATAAAGAAGGCCCATCTAGGAGAAGTAGAACAAATAGATTGGGACAGCCCAGATTGAGGACGATAATGCAAAAAGAGTCCATTACTATCTGACAAGATAACAGACAAACTGTTAATCCCCGTACATCAGGATGAACATACGCAAGTGTCACAAAGGGTGCACAGATCTCTCCAGTGGGAATGAAAAGAGTAATGAAAGTACTTAAACAACTTCAAGAAGATATGAAGGCTATCAAACACCAGGTCTATATGTTAGACAGAAGAGTAACAGCAATAGAAGCAGGCCCATATATCAAAGTCAAAGGACCAGCGATCATAGACTCCCCCCTGAACATACAAAACCTTCAGAGAACTTAAATTTCAGAATCCCATCACCAAAAAGAATGGACATCAGACAACAGCAAGCATTGATCAATGAAAGAATCAATCAGATGGAATCAACAATGGTAACAACCATGAAAGAAATGATGGATTGTTTAAAATCATCAATAGAAAGCACAGTGTCAACAAACCCGGTCCCCTTCTTCTCCAAAACAACTATAATTAATAGTTCCAAAGAATCAGTGGCTGAGGCCAAGCAAGTTAAAATAGACAACAACAAAAAGATCATTTACGAACAATGGAGGATAGGTACTTTAAATGTAAGAGGAATCAATACCGAACTTGAGTGATTATCTTTGTTAGAATATAGCAAGGAAAAGAAAATAGATATCTTGGGAATAACAGAAACTTGGTTAGCAGAGAACACACTCTGGCGAGATGAAAAAAGGGAATATCAAATATGATTATCAAAACCAGTATGGAAAACACATGGAGCAGGAGTAGGTATCATTATGAGGAAAATATGGGCAACACACTATACAATATAGAAGAACACATGAATCGTGGCTTGCTGATAGACATGGCTTTCAAGAGCAAGACAAAATATAGAGTGATAACAGTTTATAATGTAGCAGATGGGACTAAAAGAAAAGAAAAAGCGAAACTATACCACTGGCTCAAATCCAAGATCAGTGAAGCAAAAAGCAAAAATATGTTTATTATAGTTATGGGTGACTTGAACGAAACAATGGACCATCAACTGGACCATACTTTGGGAAAAGATAGAACAATTAAACCTTGTTACATGATTGATACCTTGGTAGCATTTGATTTAATAGACACTTACAGACAACTTTACCCAACCAAAAGAAGTTAAATATACTTGTGACCAAAATCAAATTACGGAAGTAGATTGGACTATATTTGGGTATCAAATACACTTGCACAATGCATCCTTAGCACTGACTACATAACAACAGAAACAATCATAAATAGTGACCACAAAATGGTGACATCCTCTCTAGATATACCACATAGTGATTGGGCAAAATTAGCAAATAAGAAAAATATCAGACAGAACAAGATCAAATTCCTTAATTTCAACCCAAAGCAATGGGCAAAGTTTAGATAGAGAATGGAAAACTCAGCAAGCAAAATCATAAAAGACAATTCAACAATAGTAGAGGTAATATGGAAACAGTTCAAGGAAGCAATACTAGTAACAGCGAAAGCTACACTTAAAAAAAGAAGATCAAGAAAGAACATCGGAACCATCCATAGATCTAAATACAAGAAGTTGATGCAGAAACCACTCCAAATAAGTAGAATATATAGGAAATGTCAAGCATGGCTCGTAAACCCAGAGTCACATTCACAAACAGAGGAAACACAAATAAGGGACTTGATTGAGGATGTTAATTCACCACTTCCAGTCCTCAAGGAACCACCGATCAGTATAGAAGATATAACACGTAACAGAGAAGAAATGCACAGGTGATTATTAGAAACAAAAGAGATCTGGGATATAGAAAGCAAGATGGCAAAGGCACAGTTGGCAAAGATCAAATCAAGAACAATTCAGAGACACACAGAACGCAGGTATAAGGATTTAGAAGAGAACCCCAAGAAAATCATAAACAGTATCCTAGATAGACAGACTAGATTCATAGATACCAGGAGATTAGTATAACATATATAAAAGGACGAGATCAAGATCATAACCGAGCCAACAAAAATCTAAGACAAAATCAGGAACCACTTTCAACAATGGATAAAAAAAAGACAAGTCCTAAACATTGAAGAATTCCCACATTGGAAGGAACAATATAACCCGAAACAAGACATTCAAGTAGATTGGTACACAGAAATAACAAACCCCATCAAAATGGCAGAAATTAAAAATGCGATCCATAAGAAAAAGACAGCAAGCGTACCAGGACCTCCGGAATACCATACAGTGTTTTCAAAAATCTGGAAGAAAAAGGATTGCAAGTCTTGGAATCCCTCTTTAACCAGATCGTAACAATAGGAGAGATCCCAAGTAACTGGAAGAAGGGGAACGTATATCATATTCCAAAACCCAAGGATTGGCTAGGAGACATAAACATCACACGTCCTATCACCCTACTAGAAACAGCTAGAAAAATTTTCATGGGAATCCTTACAACAAGAATAGCAGAAGTATACACAAAATGGAAAATATTATGTAAAAACAACTGGGCTGGACTGTCAGGAGGCAGTACACAAGACCTAATTCACATTCTGAACAATGTTATGGAGGAGGCCAAAGAATTCAAAAAGGAGGCATGGATATTTAGCCAAGATATCAGCAAAGCATATGACTCCATTAGCACAGATGATGATTCGAGCCCTTAGAAGGATACACCTTCCAAAACATATAATCAAGATCATAGACAACACACTAGAAGATAGAAGTAACAGGGTGATAACAGCGCATGGTCTCACAGAAGAATACCTATCTATGACGGAATCGATCAAGGGGATACCATATCACCGCTACTATGGAGAATCTTCTATGACCCACTACTACAGGAAATAGAGGACAAGCACAAAGGATATACAATGAAAACGGAAGTTATCCTAGATCTAACAGCATCAAGTATAAGAAAAATAAGTATCAAGATAAAAAAGATGGCTAAGATTACAGCAACGGCATATGTGGATGACACGACATGGTTTGCAAGTTACCAAACAGAAATGCAAAGTATAATAGATAAAGCATCAGAGTTCCTCAGGATAAATAACATCCAAGTTAATAGTGACAAGTCATCACTAATCTGTATTAATACTAGTAAAGAAAGTAGAATGAGCAGTATCAAGCAAAATGAAGACCGAATATTACCTCTACAACATAACGAGGCAACAAGAATTCTAGGAGTATAGATATCAGAGGATAGAAAAAAAACCCACTAGAAAAACATCATTAGAGAAAAAGTGGACACCACAACCAGAATCCTAGCATGGAAAAGGATTACAGACAAGCAAGCATCTATATTATAAACCACGCTCTATACCCGGCAATAGAATACCTACTAAATGACTTAGTCTTGTCTGAAGAAGAATGTGACAAAATAAGTAGCAAAATAAATAAGGTATTCAAACACAAAGCTGGCCTGTCATCAACAACACCGAACTGCACAATACACATAGATCCTGGATATAAACTCTTTAACTTGTGGGATAGGCAAATTCTCATGTATAGTAAAAATCTTCTGCATAGGATAAACAGCTATAACCTCAGTGGTATAACCACACAGATCCTACTTCAACAACTCCAGAATGAATACTGGGCCAGCACATCGATCCTAAAGGACAAACTTCCCTTCTGGATAAAAAGGAGAAAGAATCTAATGAATGAAATTTTAAGTATGTTGAAGGTACAATGAATCACCTTTCTCCCAACAGAACATACTTGGGCAGGGAAACCTATCGCGAATGAGGGAAGATCAATCAAGGAAATAGTACAGAAAAACTGGTACGACAAACACAGGAAGCACCTCAGATGCAGAGAAATCCTCTTCCTGGACCAACTGCTCAATGACAACAAAACAAGATTCCTCACATGGCATTAGATGCGAGCAAAACGTGGCAAACAGTGCAGAACCCCTCAATAATACAGGGATTTAAAGGAAATATGGACCAACATATACAATTCACAAGGAGAAGATAAGGAGGAAGCAGGTTCAGCTAGGAGACGCAACAGGAAATACAATTCAGAGATAAATAGGTTTCGTTCAAACACACCAGAGCTTCCTACATAACAACAGTTAACAATCAAGTGGTTAGCAACAAAGAAAGATATGACAACTTTAATTACAAAGAAAAAGAGAGCACTGAACAGTCAAGTTATAATAGCCAGCCACATGGTCAGCAACAACCAGACATCTCTAGTCTTCAAATGTAAAGGGTGTCCTTTCAATAATCCAGAGCTTAGAAACAAGTATCAGGACCAACAGCAATACATAATGCATCAACTGTTAGCATAGTTAATAAACATCAAAGTAAAGAAGGGTACCACAGGATATTGCTCCGGACAACAAGGGGCAATCAGTAGACAACCCTTGACAAACAAATTACAGTTCTCTACACAAGGAATAGAAACTACCTTGAGAGAGATAAATACAGATAACACACCAATGCTTCCACCAATAATATACTTGGACTCGATCTCAACAACTAAGGAATTAATACAAAGGAAGATCAAGGCCCCAGAAAGAACAATTCACAGATTACAACAAATTGCATAGGAGATAGTAGGGCATGATAATCTTAGTATATATACAGACGGCTCCTTCACAAGACGCATACAAATAGCAGAATGGGAATAGACTGGGTTATCCAAACTGAGAAAGATATAGAGCTTAGCACATTTCAAGCAGAAACCCAAGATACCCCATCCTCCACAAGAGCAGAACTGATGGCGATCCTCACAGCAATTTGTACAATAAGTGTTAACAAAAAGATAAATATAATAACAGATAGACAAAGCTTGATTAACACAATAAAGAAAGGGGAAAACTACCATACCATATATATCGGGCAAGGAAAAATGAGAGCCCAAATAAAATCATGATAATCACAATACACGAGATAATAACAACGTAGAATATAACAGTCAATTGGATCAAAGTATAGAGCCATTCAAGCAACAAAGGAAATGAGAGAACAGACAAATTAGTAGCAACCACACTAGTCGACAAATATAAAGACATAGTAAAGATCTAAGAAGAAAACACCACCAGTAGCAAAACACTGCTAAGATGAAATCAGTTCTTTATGGATCTCCCTTTCAAAACACTTGGGAGAACTCTGCTTAAAACCAAGTAGGCAAGCAAATGGAGAGTCCTGAGACGAAACCAGGACTGACTCACAGTCAAAAAGACCAAAGAAATTGATTGGAACATAACATGGCAGACAATGACACCTTCAAAGGTAACATCTTCTCAAACAAACCCAGAGAATCATAGAGATAGGACTTTCAGATAAAAAATGTGGCTGAATGAGCATCCAACCATGGCAAATATGAACATAAGAAACTAAGTCTGTACAGTAACTCAACATGCAAAACCTGTCAAAGGCAAGAGGAGAAAGACCTCCACCCATTCATATGTGGGCTGAACGAAACACGACTAAGAGAAAGATTTACGAAATTCCTCACAGAGGAATGTGCAGCCAGAGCAGATAGCCAGAAGCAAACAGAAAATATAAAAGACAAATAGAAACGGCTATTCAAAGCAATAACCATAACAGGAAAAGTACATAGAGTGGATGAAATAAGATGGATAGACATCATCAGAGGAGTCATCATACACAAGATGAAGAAAACAGCAGAGGAAATCACAGGTGATGAGAAGGCAGCCAAGACTGCAATAAAAGTAGCCACAACACAGTTCTGACAAGAGAAATGAAAGGTATGGAAGTTAAGGTGCGAACTAGCAATAGAGTGGGAAAAATCACAGGGAATCACCAAGAGAGAGAAGAGGGAAAAGGTAAAAAATCGCAAGGCAAAAGGACAGAAAGACACTTTACAAGGATGCATAAATCACCTGTATAAACAGAGACATCTTTACATAGACCTAACCAATCATAGTATGGAAAACATACTTCAAAACGGATACACACCAAACTCAATTTTTTCTATAAATTTTAGTGTTAGTGGAGTCATGACATACTAACATCCACTTTACAGTGGACTGTAGCAAGTCACAGGGTTCGATCAGATACTGAGTCATTAGTTTTTTCTCTATCTAAATGTACCTTCTCACAATTTAATTTGTGTATATATAATATGCAACTTGATTAAATAAAAACTACTTGGCATGACTTCACCACCTTGTTAAAAAAAAAAAAAAAAAAAAAAAAAAAAAAAAAAAGATAGAAGCAATTTTGCAAAATTTTTTATTATTATTTATAAACCAATTATTTTAATTGATTAAAGCAAGGGATATCAAAACAAACTCTTTTCCACATATCTTTTTTTCTAAAAAATTTTTTTTTTATAATTTTAGAAAAAAAAGATAGAAAGTGAACAGAAGAGATGAGTTCTTATCGAAAATCCAGAAAACAATAAACCTTAAGGTGACCCAACTACAACAAAAACCTTTTGGCAAAAGTCATATAAAAAATATGTGCATAGAAACAAACATAGACAACATGAAGGAAAATATAAAAAACAAAGGAAAAGCACTACAAAAAAAAAAAAAAAACAAACCTATAAAACAACCAACAACCTACAATAAAGTATAACAAATTACCTCCCAAGATTTAACAACACCAAGAGAATAAAAACTGTTATTGACAATGCTCCTTGGAATGAATAAGTTGAAAATGAACTTTTAATTAATGTACCCAAAATAATAACTTCACCACTTCAAAAAAGAACAAAAACAATCCTAGCGACCAATATATAGCTCTCAACCTCAAGAACACCTTGAAGAAATAAACACAGAGATAGAAATTGAAGATGAACCAGTAGGAAGAACATCTCAAAAACTATTTCACTGTAAGAGGAATGGCAAATCACATTAAAACATAGAATCAAAACCAACCTGTATAATAGACCCTACCCTAAATTCCCACTTGATAGGAAAGCCAAATTTGGCAGAGAAAGAACAAAACAGGAATCAAACCAAATTAAATCCTTGGAAGAACCACTAGTCAAAAGATTTCCTTCCTGACAAGAAGCCTAGACTCCTTGGTAGGTCTAATATTAGTCTTCAGTAAAGGGAATGGAGAAAATAAACATATTATCACTATTTTTATGACAAAAAGGCTATGAATAAGACTGCAACCTTATTTTATCTGATGCAAACAACATGCACCTGGAACATATAGAAATTATAACTCCTTTTCAAAAAAGGAAAAATAGTATCATCATATGTAACATTTCCTTGAATATCAAGTTTATTGAAGTATACCAAACTTTTACCAAATATGTGGAGATTATTAACATCACAATGGCAACTCAACAGATGTGGCAAACTACTATAATCACCTATGAAAATCAAGAAAGCAAACAGTTAATTATAAGCAAATGGAGTATATCACTAAGATCAAACTCAGTCAGGATTTTTGATGCATTATGGAAGTGGAGCAGATAAAAGAAAGAGGCATAATAGCAGCCAAACTTACCAACATTCCACTTAGTACTACAGCCTTTGACTTAAGACATATCAGTGAACAAACTAAAGCCAAGATATGTTACATCCCCAGTCACGACTTCTTCAGGTAAAAAAGATTCACTGTGATCAGTTTCAATAGTAAAGAAACAAAAGATGCAATGACAGATAAAAACTTTTATCAGAGAAACTAAAGTCAAATAGAAACCAATTGACACTAAACTGTATAATATCTGTAGCAGTGCTGAACATCTGGTGGCAAGCTGCCCATCCAAAGAGAGATGAACACAATGGAACCAATACCATTCAGAATAGGCTAAATACTTTAGTAAACTATACACTAAATACAAACCCATACACTGAAGTAATTAGAGTCATCACCAGAAACAAACAGCAAAACAAGAGAATCTAACTGGACTCATATGCAGTAGCCACATGATAGGAACAAAAGCAAAAAGAAAAGGATAAACAAATCAATGTATCAATAGAAACAAATGCTATGGAAAAAGTTCTAAACATTCTCAAAACAATCTGATAAGAGATCAGAGAAATTAAAGAAGAAATCACTGACCTAGATAAATGAATCATTAACTAGGAAAGCTATAATGAAGAATATATGAAACAAATGGAGGAGAATCAGATTTCACATCAGGATATAAGCAGCTTAACAGAGAATATAGAGAAACTCTTGAAACCTGCAAGACATCCAATTGCAACATTAGTGAATTTACTCAACAATAAATCATTTGGATCAAAAATATGGACAAAATATTTAATATCCTTATCAACACTCTAAACATAAACATATCTCTCAACTCTTCACTTTCTATCAATAACAGAGGACCCTGCAATTATAAACAATCATAATACTACTATTCCAATAACATATAGAAAAGAAAAAAGAAACATTGATAACTCTGATATAGAGAAAACAAATTAACTTAACATAAAATCCTCATTATATACCAATACTATCCTCTACATTACAATTTTTTTTTTTTTTTTTTTTTTTTTTTTAAATTGACTCAGCCTTGTTTTATTATTGTTTTCAAATTACATTTATACATGTAGCTGGTGCTAAGGTACAGGGATGTAGTTTCAGTAATAACAAAACTCGATAAGCTATAAACTACCTCATGGCTTGTTGCCCTTTCTTTGAGGGAAAGAAACTAACATGCCAAAGCTGTGCTAGTTGTTAGATGAAATGATAGTAGTATAAAGATGTTAGTATTGTACTTTATGTATTCGTTTGTATAGCTATTGACTATTCTGATCAGATTTGTATTCTGGTCCTTTGCTGCTTGATCAAATTGATTCTCTTGGATCTGTTGTTGCCTGTTTTGGGTGCGTTTGATTCGTTTTGATGTTCTATTTGTTGGGAGTCTTGGGGCTTGTATGTGAGATTCTTCACAATATGCTTTCCAGGTATCATGTAGGAGTTCTTTCCATCCTCTCATTGTGTTGATGATAGTTGTTACAATTGTCTTACTACTGATTATTAGCTTGTTGAGTATTCCTGGGATTTCTTTTATAACTGCTTCCCTAATGAGTAACTTGAAAGTCCTGAGTATATTCCAATGGATGCATTGTTATATGATGTTCTTGAAGTCCTGTTTGTGTTTTTTGCAGATGTGTGGAGCTATGTGTTTTATCAAAATTCTTTGAAAGTTCTTTTTCAGGTTGTCCTTATGGTTGTTGTATAGAAAAGGATGGATAGCGTCTTCTATCTCTTTGCATTTGTAGCATTTGCTGTCTTTATAGATTGAAGAATATCTGCTGTGCAGTTTGTTCCTGGTTGGTAGTTCTTTATACCACAAGTTGAAGCTGAATTTTCTTAAGTTGTGATCTTTGTTTGATGTGGTCTTTTCTTCTATATTGGAGAGATGGAGGCTGTCAAAGGTGTGTTTCCATTGTATGTCCTTGAGGTCATCCTCTGTAAAGCTATTCTGGGTTTTGTTAAGCAGCCACCATCTGGTGAGTCTTATTGCTTTGTTGATTTGTTTAACTATGTCCTTTCCTGATGCATATACCATTGTTTGGTTCCATTGGATGTTGACTGGTGGTGACCCCTGGTGGTTCTCACTAATGTTGTTGATCCTCCTATTAGGTTTCATATCTTGTGATGTGGAATCAATTTTGGATAGTCTGTCTGTTTTTTCATTGAGGGGGACACCTATATGTGCTTTGACCTTGTGAAAGGTTATGGTTAGGCCCAGGTGCTTTTTTATATAATTGTATATATCTAGGATTGTTTGATTCTGGTGTTGTTTCTTTCTTGATCTGTAATTGTCTGCTATGTCTGTCAGATTGAAACTATCTATGTATAACTGGACTGTGGTTTCCATGCCCAAAATGCTGATTGCTGTTACTATAGCTATGAGCTCTGCCCTTGTGGATGATGCGTGCAGCTGTGTTTGCCCCTGGAAGGTGTGTTCTCTCCCTTCTTTGTCCTTGATAACCCAGCCAAAGCCCATGTGTGGTCTTCTACTGTAGTCATATGCTGATCCATCTGTATATATTGTTACTTACTGACATCCTTTAAGCTGTTATTGTATGGCTCTTAGTTCTTCCAACTCAGGGTTTCTCAGGCTGAGAGTTTCATTGATATTCATTGAGTCTGGTTTTCTATTGTTTATCTATAGCTTGGGGTATGAATTATTTTCCTGAGGAGTTTCTATTAGGTTACTTAGTTCCTTTATTATAGATCCCAGTAATATTCTACATCTTAGTTTTGTTGCATGCTCCTCTGTCTTCCCCTTGGATGATATGTTTGATTTTTCTACTGGGATCTGGATCATGTGTTGTTTTCTAGTTAAGTATGTGCATAATTCTGGGGATGTATCTCTTTCTCTTATTATGCAGCCCTTACATTTCTCTAGTGGAGATGCCCCTGTGGCTCTCGTGTAATGTGTGTAAGTGACTGAGTTGAGACTGTTATTTCGTTTTTTCTTGCCTATGATTTCTATCTGGTGTTTGAATGTAGTGCTCCAATGTGATTTGTGTTTATTTGTTTGGACCAGGGGTCTGCCTTGATTGAAGGTCCTGTAGTTACCAGTAGTGTCTGTTAATCTGTCTTGTATATGCGCTGTGGCTGTGAGGTCATCTATAAGGATGGTGCACCATTTTGGAGTTTCTCTTTTACTTGTCTGGTTGATAGCACTTACTTCTCTCCAGTGTAGTATCATGTTCCTGTTGAGTTTAGGACCTGTCCAGTGAACATCAAGTTGTGTTTTCTAAGTAGCTGTCTGTATTGGTGATATGTTGCCTTGGGTATGAGTTCCTTAATCATGTTGTCTATCCTTTCAATTTTCTGCAGTATCCTAAAGTTGGAATTTAGGTGGAACTGTCTTCTTAGGAGCCATATAATGTCATGATCCAGGTTTTGCCTTATCTTCAGGAATGGTTGGGTGAGGTGTGTTGTAAATGATTCTGTTGACCAAAACATGTTCTGCAAGTTTTGCAGGCTTATTCTGGATATTTGGCCTAGCAATCCTCTTTCCTTAATTCTTTCTGTCCAGTTTCTTATGTGTAGTTGCATCTGTCTATCCTATATATGATCTATTCTGTATTAACACCAGTTGTATAGGAGTGTATTTGAGGATATGGTAACCATCCCACATTTATGTTTGTATCTTGATGTAATCTTTCCCATGAGGTGGTTGCAAATGCTTTCTGGAAGTACTATGTCACTCAGGAGATATTCTGTGCTTGGCATGAGTACATGATTTAATATGTATCTCATCTGCTTGTCTTTGGTTGCCTTCCAGCCTATTAGCCTGCTTGTTTTTTGTACTTTCTCGATGATGAGCTGTTTTTGATATGTTTTCTTCCCTGAGCTGTCCAGCTATATGCTGCGTATTCTCATTGGAGTGCCTGGTGTGCGACCCTTTATTGAACCTCCTTTGAGTGTAAAGCTTTGTTCAAAATTTTCTGTTTAACCATTAATTATAATTAGTTGTGATTTTTGTAGATTTATCTCTATGTCGTTGTGATTATAAAACTCTGTTGCTATGTTCAAAATCTCTTATAATTCTTCTAGGCTGTCTGCTAGCCATGTTGTATCATCCATATAGGCACTTGCTTTAACTTCCAGATATCTTTTTCTATACGGTTCTTCTATAGAGCTTTTTATGCTAGTTGTGTATCTGTATTCTCTCTTTAATAAGTCAATCTCTGTTAACAGGGGATCATAAAAGATGTGCCAAAGGAGTGATGAGGTTGTGTCCCCTTGGTCAATGCCATCCATTGCTTTATATTGGGATTTGAGTCCATGTGCTGTGATGACTTTGTTACCTTTGTCTCTAAATAGGGCCTGTGTAATATTAATTACTCTTTGTGGTATCTTAATGTGCTTCATTGCCTTTACCAGCATCTCTGTGTTGACTGAATCGTATGCTTTGGCCATGTCTTGGCTAAGAATCCACAGTTTCTTCTTTTCTCTATGTGCATGTTCTATGCATGTATTCATTATGTGTATAGGGGCTTGTGTGCTGCTGCCTGGGAGTGCTGCCCAGTTTAGTTCATTAAGGATGTTATGTTCCATGCAGCAGTATGCCAGGTGGTCACTCAGAATTTTTGTGAATATTTTTTTTCCTGCGATGAGTAGTGTGATGGGTCTAGTTATTTCAATCTTGTTTTGCCAATCCTTGGGTTTGGGGATTGGGTATATATGTCCTGTGCTCCATTCTCTCAGTGTTTCTCCTTGTGACAGTATTCTGTTGAACAGGTCTGTGAGCCATGCGATTGCCTTTGGCCCTAGATTCTTATATGCACTGTATTGGATATCATCTGATCCTGGTGCTGATCTGGAGCTCCTGTCCCTAATTGCCCTATGTAGCTCTTGCATGATTATTTGTACTATCAGGTTCTCAAACCAGTGATCTTGGACTCTACTACTTGGTGCATACTGTTCTGCCCATCTGGCTGAGGTTTCCACTAGAATAGTCTCCCTGTGATGAGTCCAGGCTTCAAAATATTCTACCACTCTGTTCTTGATCTCCTCTGATTCTGTGATCACCTCTGCTTGGTCATTTTTTTCAATGACTAGCTTGTCTGTCACAATGGATTTGTTGGAACTCTCTAGAATGCTATTTATCATGGATCTTTTGATATCCTGAAGTCATTGTTGCCATCTTTCTATGTATTGCTTTATCATCCTGTTTTTCTGGTGGTTGTTTATGAGTTTGGTGACAGTTTTATACTTGATAATGTGATCTCTGCATATTTTCTTCCATTGTATTTGCTTGTTTTGTTGACTTGATGGTTCACATATTAGTAACTTCTCTGTCAACTCTGGGAAATTCTTTTGTATATCATTGACTTGCTTTAGTATTAGACATTCTATATGTTCATTAGGAGTGTCAATATTTCTTTGTAGGAGTTCTATCAGGACCTGGATGTTGTTAATTTTTTTGTACAGGGTTGGAGTTCCTACAGTTTCTTGTTTCTCTTCATGGATTTTATCTTGGGGATGTGATAGCTTGCTGCTATAAGGAGGGCTTGTTTGAATCTATTCCATTTGCTTTCTATGTTTTCTTGTTCTAATCTGTCCCCAATTTCTATATTGTCTTCAATGGTGCTCTTGAATTTTTCCCACTGTTTGGTGTTTGTTTTGCACCAGTTGTACCGTGGATTGCTTCTATGAATCTTCTGATAACTATTGATGTTAAGTTGCCATGTATCCACTCCAGTAATCATGATTTCATGATCATTCTTATGTAGGGCATCTGGGTGGTCCATTATGTGTGAGCTCCTAGTCTGCCAGGTTTCTTGTGATTGATACCATATTTGGTCGATTCTGCTATATGTTTCTTTGCTATTGCTCCATGTGGATTTCTTCTGTATTAGGTTGTGCATTTTAAATGTATCTATGAAGTTCTTGATTATCAGCCACTCCAGCAACTTTAACTCCAGTTGGCAGCTGTTTGGTTGTCTGTGAGGACTCCATTTGTTCATGTCTGGGTTGGAGGTGGTATTGAAGTCTCCACCTATTATAATATGTGTGTTCATCCTCTCTGCCTGTGTTATCCATTCTTGTATTGTGTTCTCTATTTCTGTCTTGTTTCTGTTATTACTGCTTCTTGGTGAAAGGTATATTCCTATAATTCTGAGTTTGTATTTCCTTGGGAATGCCATATCTATCACTATGGCCCTTCCCTTGATCTCTTGTTTTCTGAATATCCTGACTGCAATTTCCTTGTGTATAGCTATGTTAACTCCATGTCCTATCTTTTGGTGTTCACCAATTGATGTGATCAGCTGATACTTGTCTTGTTTCCAGTGTTTAATTTGCTGTTCATTTCCATTAGTTTCTGTTGTGATGATAATCTCCCAGTCTTTCTCTGCACAGTATTCCAGCCAGAAGTTCCATTTGTTGTCTTCCATCATTCCTCTGATATTGTGTATTGCGATTGTCTATGATACATATTTGGCAGTGTCATTCTTTTCTATGTGTCCTTGACTTTGTCTTGTGTTATGTTGTTTGCTGTAAAGTAGTCTTGTAATTAATGTTCGTTCAAGTGATGTTGAGATTTTTTTTTTACTACTTTCTCCTTTTTGAGGTTTTGTTATATTGCTCTCCATCATGTTAATATATTGAATTGCATCACTCTGGGACTGTCTGTTGTGATAATTTGATGAGGCTGATCATCTCTTCCATTGTTGCACTCATTCTGTTCAGTTGTTGTTGTTATGCTTCTTGGGATTTCTTTATGTCTTGGATGTTGTCACTGGGGACTCTTGGTTGCTCCACGCTATAAATGTTTGTGTCCTCTTCCAGGTCCTCCATGAGTTCGTTGATGCTTTCTGGGTATCTGTTTGTGCATTCCTGTTCTAGAGTATCCACCCTTTCTGCCAGGTCTTTCAGGTCATTCTTCATTTCTTTTATTTCCTTTTGGACTGATAACAGTATATTCAAGATGTCATTGTGACTTTGCCTGTTTTCTGGTTTTTGTCCATATTTCAGGATATTTGAATAGCTTCTTAAATTGTTTCTGGTGCTGGGATGCCTTTGTGTATCTTGATTGAGAGTTCTTCTGATGCCTTGATGTGTGATGATCCTGAGATTGTTCGATCTATTTATGTGTTTTCTCAGTGGGAGTATCTTTGGTTTGTCAAGGCATAAGTACATGTTGTATTCCAGTGAGCCACAAATGTGGCATAAGGGGTCTCTCATTGAACCCATTGTGTTTGTGTTTCTCTTATTAGGGGGGCTGATGATCTGGCTACCCGGAGATCTTCTCTGGACTGAAAGGTGAAGACAGCAAACCTTTTAGCCTGATTGTTGTTGTACTGAGGTATGTATACCGATTTTGCTCTTGTGCTTGTAGTGATTACTGTCATCTCAGATGCTGTTGTGTCAGATGGTAGTCAGATAAGGGTAGTTGTGTAGCACTTTTTTTTTTCTTTGATTTCATGAGTTTTGTAGAATGGGAATATCCTACATGAGTAGTATCCTTGGGTAAGTAACCATTTCTGACTAATCTCTACATAGTCAGAGGTGTTGAAAAAGGTGATGTTTGCTATCTGGAATGGTCCAGATTTCTATAGGGCAATGTAGCTGATGTTTATTTGTTCATTGAAGAATTCTGCTAGGTCTATTTTGGTGAAATGTAGGGGGATGTCCTATACTCTGATTATATGAGAGTTGCTCTCTTGGGATCCAAGAGGGGCGATCTTCCTGAATTTGGTGTTTTCATTCTCAGTGAGTTTCGTTTCACATGCCATGTGTACTTCTTCTTGATTGCTGAAAATGGTAGCGATCTGTGGTTTTCCAATTGGGTATTCGTACCTCACATATTTCAGGAAGGGGAGGTGCACCATTTTCTTTCTGTTAAAATCTATTTTTCCCTGGCTATTTTTCCAGAAACTAGGTCTGGGTCGATGAAAGTTTTTCCTGACCTAAGAGTCTCTTGATATCCTTGGTGTTTCTGGGAGGTGGTGGAGGTTTTCTGTTCATTTTCCTGGCTTTCATAGCTGTATCTGGTTTGTTTGGTGATGTTTGGACTGTTCTCTTTGTCTGTGATGTCTAGGGTTGCTTTATCCTTGATAGTGTTCACTGTGTCCGGTGAAGGTGCTCTGCTAGTTCTGAGGCTGGTTTCATTTTCCTTTTCTGTCTTTTGCCTATTCAGTTCAACATCCATCCTGTTTGCTTGGTTTCCATCTTCCTTTCTTTCTCTTTGTCCAATAGTTTCTTCTAGTTAGCCATTCTGGTTCCTAGAGGAGTTTGTCTGATCTGCGAAGAGGAAGTTGTTACTTTGAGTTTCAGGATTTTTATATTGTTCCTGCTGATCCTGTCGATATTGTATTCTAGTGTAGTCTGCCTTGCAAGGCTTCTTAGCTTCCTTATGGAAGCCATCTTGGGCCAGTTACTACTTGGTAGCAGAGATAGAGTTCATTTTTATGTTTTTGCCAAAAAAGAAAATTTTTAGTATTTTGAAATTTATGGGAAAGAGTATTTTTGTTTTTTTCATACATATATGCCTCTACATTACAACAAACAACATATGGATGACAATTACCTATAATATTCATGGTCTAGTCAACAAGCACAAAAGAGAAACATGGTTAAATGTTGTGCTACAATGAAATGTGACATAATAGTTACAACAGAAACCAATGGAAACCACTATCAATCCAAACACTGGACACACCTACTTTATTATATACTATTGTTCCACAATAACAAACAAATGATTGAACAAGACCTGAACCTAATGTTCACCAAAAAATAACCAGTCATATATACAATCATAATTCATAGCAAGGAAGACTTATCATGTTGATTTAACCTTTCCAAAGAAACAAAAACTCAGAATTATAAAAGTATACTTTCATGCAGACCATGGAGACAAAAGATAACTAGAAACTTTAAACAAACTAAGACAATGGGTTAGAGAAACAATACAAAAAAATTGATATCTCTTAGTACTTAGAGACCTCAACGGTGTATCAAACTCAGCATGGGATAAAACTGGTATTGAAAACTATAGCACATCAAACAGATCCTCTGGCCCTCAAATAGAGATTCTTACTGATCATTGATTAGAAGATATCTATAGATACTATAACTCTATAAAGAGAGAATACATATGGAACCACAATAATAGTAGCAATAGAATTAATCAAATTTGAATAAATACTCTTCTCTATCAGCATATCAGGAAAGCATATATCAGAGAAGCCCTAGATCTCTTAATTCTTAGTAACCATAAATCAGCAACTACTAAAATAGAAGTATGGTGACCCAACTCACCTCAAGGCAATACTTATTACAAGACCAACTACTGACAACTAGCAAATAGTAAACATGGAAGAAGTTCAATAGAAAAGTAGATGAAGTACTCAGTAAACAAGGTAATAAACTAGCAATAATCAAAAAGCAATGGAATATAATATGCAACTATATTCTCAAGGCTGCCAAACTATACATCTCAAAAGAAAATCGTATTGAAGAAAAAGAATACAAGAAGAAGAATGGCAAACAAAAGATCTCTTGATAATAATGTCGATCTTTTAAAATAAACTAAAAAAATACAAAAAGTTAATAAGCCCATGCCCTAAGTACCAAAATTTTCTTAATAAATAGGTATAGAAGTTCAACAACAGCTACTCAGCATATAAAAAAAACATCCCAATGACTTTATTTCACAATAAATTATTCATCTACAGAAAATAATACAAGCACATAAAGTCATTACCTGTGCAACAATCCCCAGAAAACAAAACAAAGCAATCAAACAGAGAATAATAACTAGACAATTGTTTTGGCAATCAATAAAAGAGCAATGATAAATAGCATTATGGATAGACCTCATAAAGCCATTATTCTAAACAAACTAATTATTAAAAAAGAGGAAACCAACATAATAACAAAACCAGAAGAAATTAAATCCAGGGTTAGGAAACACTTTCAACAATGAATACCTTCTAGAAATATAAAACAACTAATAGAATACCCAGTATAGGAACATGAATATTTACACAAAGACTTCATTGACTCCAAATAGCATTGTTCAACTACTATAGAAATATTAAAGGAAGAACTAAGGAAAGCAATCAGGAATAAAAGTAACAAATCAGCACCAGGAAGAAATCAAATTCCATATCTAGCCTTCAAAAAACTAGATGAAAAGATCTTAGAGAAAATAAAAAATATTTTCAACTACATCATCAAGAAAGGTACAACATACACATGGAGCAAAGATAGCATTTACCTTATACTCAAACCCAAAGACTGGCAAAACATCTTGGATATCACAAGATTCATCACTCTCTTAGATGCTGATAGAAAAATTTTCACCAAAGTTATCACTGACAAAATAGCCCGGTGCTTAATAAAACATATAATCCTATTAAAATTAAACTGATAGCTCTTCCAGGAAACAGTACACAAAAACCCATTCATATTATCAACAATATTATTGAACATACTAAAGAAACCAAAAAACAAGTCTGGATTCTCAGCCAAGATATGTCAAAAGCCTTTGACTCTGTGAACTTAGAAATGCTTATCAATACTTTTAAATAAATCAAGATCTCAATACCAATAATAAACATACTTCTAAACATTCTCAACTAAAGATAGAACATTATATTGATATTCTATGGACCTACAAAGAAATATGAGATCAAAGATAATATCAACCAAGACAACACAATTTCTCCCCTCATATGGTACATCTTCTATGACCCTTTAATTTCCTACATTGTAAAAACTTCTTTGGCTATACAATTATCACCAAAAATTATAGAGAAATCAAAGAAGGATGGCTATAAAAAAAGATGTACACGACTATCAGTGCATATATGGATGACACACTGAATCACTGATAACAGAAAGGAGATGCAACAAATCATAGGAAAAGCTGAGGAATTCTATCATCTAATGACATAAGAATCAACCCCAGAAGCCTTACCTCCTTATCATAAATGGACATAACAGTGAGTTCAATAAATATATAACAATAGAAGACTATACAATACATGGTTGCCCCCTAGAAACACCTGTCAGGATCCTAGAGTATAGCATGACTGTTCTGGTAGAAAAGATTATCAAAAAACTCTAATTCAACAGAAATTCAGGAAAACCAAATCTCTGCTAGGAAGAAAAATTTGATCAACAAATAGATACAATATGTAATCAACCATGTACTAATCCCCAGTATAGAATACTTATGCAATGACATGATACTCTTTAAAAAAGTGACAACCTACTTATGAGTAATATTACATTCACCTTTAAACATAAGCTAAATTTAGCCAGAACAGCTTCTAATAACATACTTATTAACAAATATGAATATAATATTATATATCTCTGGGGCAAATAACTACTCTTACACTCTACTAATTGGTACAATAGAATCAACAAAAGAATAAAGCAGGTGACATAGCAAGGGTAAGATTACAATCCATTCAAAACAACTTTTGGTCAACACTGCCCATCCTAAACAAACTAGAATACCACCTATTGAATCTAGAAAAGAATTATACACATGACATAATCAGGTTCATGAGAAGACATAGCTTCACCTTTCACTCACTACAAATACAGATAGCTTGATACTTATAAAAGAAGTAGATATACCAATAGAAAGAATTATAAGTAAACAATTCTATTCAAAATATTATTAGGAATTAAAAAAGCACAACCCCATGTTTATCAGCCAAATATTAAACAGAAGTAAAACCAAGACCCTGGACTGGTGCCAAATTATCAGGATAGGAATAAAAGCAGTTCTGGGTCCAACACTATTAGCAAAAAGTTAGAGGAATTAATTGAAAGAAAGGAAATCTCCAACTCCCTAAATACCTCATCAAATATATTCAAACAAGAAGCTCTAACATCTGAAACCTTAACTACAAGACCACATTGGATCTGCACTATCAAGGAAGGTAAGGCAGTTATTGAAAAGAAACAATAAAAAAATGATTGCACACAATACAATATAGATACTGCACTCAGGAACTGGAAAGCTTTCCCCTAGAGGCATGTCTTGATATCAATATCAACATACTAGAGTACAACACTAGTGAATGCAGTTTTACTGTTACAAAACAACAATCAATTACTATACTGTACAAAAAAGTAAAATATTAATAAACAAAACTAATATTGCAGACAGAGAACTCTGATAGAGAAACAGAGTATCTTCTAACTCTTTGAATATCATACTTTTGGAATATACCATACAAGATAACATAAATTTATAAGAAGTCAAAACTAAAATTACAATTCAATAAGGCTGGAAAGAAGCTTAGAAAAACTAAATAATATAATGAAAGGCCTTACAGACAGTCTTACCATCTTAAAAACAATCAAAGAGAAACTAAATAACTATGCAATCTTTGATATCTATACAGATGGCTCCCTAACTAAATTCACAGACAAAAACTACATAGGACTGGAATGGATCATTATTACCCAGACAGAAGATATACACTTTTCAGGGATAAATAACTGGATACCCCCTCTTCAACTAGGGCAGAAATAGTAGCTATTCTAGCAGACTTTAGTACCTTACCTAAACACAGCATCACAAATGTATTTACTGATAGTCAAGCAACAATCAATGGAATCCTGAAAACACAAAGAAAAAGTATCAGAAAGATAATATAAATACTGAAAACTACAATATACTATTACAAATTTCAGAATGGTGCAAAGTACAAAACATAAAACTGCCACTTTTCAAAGTGAAAGGCTACTCAAGAATCAAACACAATGAAACAGCAGACAAACTAGTACAAATTTATCCTTGAAAGGGTATGTTACCAGGAAAAAAAGAAATTGAGATAGCATGAATATATAACTAATTTATTGAAATAACTCCCCAATAGAACAACATCTCTACTGAAGTTCCTATAAAAATAATCACAAAAAAGCTAACAAGCACTATACATCTAGCAAAATAGAGACTATTAAATAGGATAAGATGTAATTTCAATGACAGAATCATCAAAGAAACAGACTGGTACACAACCATAATATACCTGTAATCAATCAAGATGAGTACTAAAACATAACCTGGGAGGATCAAAAGTTAAGAAAATCCTAACTTAGCATATATAATGAGAAACTACCAATCAAAAGCAAACTATATGCAAGAGCCCCATTATTATACCAAATCAAGGACTGCTTGGTATGCAAAGAATCTAAAACCAACACACATTCCTTTATATGCCTACAATTTAGACAAAACCCTGAGACATTCCTAATCAACATGATAGTTAAATGTGTGAAAATATATACAGACAGAGTTAAAAGCTCAAAATTTATAGACCAGATAAAAAACAAAACCAACCCGAGATATAAGGAATACTCAATAGTAAGCATAAAATATGTATTTTTCAAAGAACTAATTATGATATTAAGAGACTAATCCTAGACAAATTAGTCAAGAAAAACTGATATCCCTAATATGCTCAAAAATCATCAAATACCTTTATTAGATATGGACAAAAAGATGTGAGTCCTTTCGATAATGGAAAATGCAAAATAGAATTACAAAACAAAAGGAAAAGAAGTTCAAGTATAAACCCAAAGAAGAAGACCAACTCTTCACACAAAGAGAACAATTCATGAAAGACCAGTTTATTCACCTGGTCAATAAATTTATAACACAATGGATAACAAATACAATAGACAACTTTTACATCCTTAAAATTTATTTTAGCACTAGTCCAGCTTTGGCAGGTTAGCTCCTACTAAAGGGGTGGTAACAAGCTACAAGGTGAGTTCCTCCTAAGAAAGGTTATCTCTATTAAGTTTTGTTTGATAGTAGACTGATAATATATTTTAGAAAAATTCTATATAATAATACTGCATAATTATAAAGGCTGGGTCAGCATTTAAAAAAAATTGATTAAAGCAAGGAAAAAAACTCTTTTTTTCAGATCCCAAAATTCTTAAAAAAAATTTTTTGGGCAATATTTTTGAGAAACAAAAAGTGTACAAAAGAGATAAGTTCTCATAGAAACATTCACAGTTTCAAGACCAGTACAAGACCCAAAACAATAAGAACCTTATGGTAAAAGGTAATGCAAAAAATCATTAAAAAAAAATCAATATAAATAGCAAAATGACAACAAATTTAAACAAGAGTAAAAAACATGAAAAATCAATGGAAACTGTCTAAAACCTACCTAAAATAAATAAACAATTCAATAATTAATAGTTAAATATCAGAGCTCTCAAAACCATAGTGAAAATAATGCAAATAGCTTAGCATTATATACATGAAGTGACCA
>CAJVPT010000216.1:0-35811 GCA_910592055.1 Acaulospora colombiana
TTTCAGATCTTGTATGGATTTCAGAAAATCTATTTCTATAGTTTCATTGATTTCTAATTGGTTTTCTGAATTTCTTTAATAGCTTCTATGACCTTTAAATAAATATTTAATAATTATTTTGTATATATAATAATATATTTTATTTATATATACGTACTCGTTCATTTTTTTTATCTATCTTCATCTTTATAAATAGGATACTTTAGCTTTTAATACTTTTATAAAATAGAATTTATAATTTGATTTCTATCTTTATAACAAAATCTGAATTTGACTTATGTTACCTTGGTAATTTTATACTTCTAAAATGACCTGGTTTCTAATGAATTTGATTTTTAAAAAATTAAGAACATAATTAAAAAAAAACACGTATTTTATAGATTATTAATTTTAATTTTGATTGGTTACTTTTAAATACTAATTATTATTGATTAATCAGATTTGATGTTTAAATTTTTGATAATGCAAGACTTTTGTGAGCTATCGTATAATAAATATAGCAGATATTTACATATTTTATAATATGTACTTGGATATAGTCTTTGCAAAATATATAATAAATATGATAGAAAACTACACATTTATAATATGTTTTTAATAGATTGTCAGATATGTTTTCAGATATATTATCAAGAATATTCAAGTGTGATAATATATTATAAGAAAAATGGTAGAAGAATATCCTTTCAATGATATGTTTTCGAGTATATTATCAAGGATATTCAAGTGTGGTAATACAGTATATTATAAAAAAAATTGTAGAAGATATATGTATAGTATACCTGATAGTATATACTTGTCTTCTCAGATATATTTTTGATGTTAAGGACTAGAAGTTTATTACTATATAGATCCAAAGGGGTAACCCTAAAGAATCATAAAATTCTGGCAATTGAAATTATTATACTTTAATATAATATATATGATAATATTTTTTTAATAGTATAGTCTGATAATATATACATGATAGCATTATTGATAGTATTTATATGATATATTTTACAAAGTAAAATGTTTTGAATCTAGCATATATATTTAGTACAATTAATCAATAATATATTAAATATTATATATATAGTATACTCAAAACTATATATTCTAACTATATACCTTTACAAATGATGATATAATCGCAATCAGATTATCAAACTTGCAATAAAGTCAACCCACCTATATAATAGTTAACATATAGTTTAATAAAAGAATTTGGCCCATGACTATCAAACTGGTATATAAATATTATTATTAAATTTAAGTTATAATAGAAAATGCAAATGAAGTAGTATAGTATATCTTAATCTAAATCAGAGGGTATTTTAAAACCAAAATCGATTAGAAACATTAAGCTGATATACAAAATTATAGTATATTTTAACTTAAATCAGAGAGTATCCTATAATCGAAATTAATTATGGTTATCAAACAAATATACTTTATATTATATACAGTCTGACAATTAAAATTAACTATTGTAGTAATCTATATTTAAAATAATTTGCAATTAAACAAAAAATTATTTCTATTGATTCTCTTTTTTCTTAAAAATTTCTTTTTTGACAAATTTTTGAAAAAAGTAAACCTGGTTAAATATACAAGGAAAACAATATATTTTTCAAATCAAGTTATTAAGCTCGTATAACACATATACAACAAGTCTTTTAGACATACTAAGGAAAGAGATATATATTGTTTTACTAATTTTTTTTTATTCCTTTTTCTTAAAATTTTTAAGAAAAAGAAAAGAAATCTATAAACTGATTCATAGTCAAAAAAAGAAAGCCAATATCAATTTCATATAACTTATAACTAGGCCAGTATAGGTTAACATCTTTTTTGACACTGCAAGAAACCCAGGAAGCAACTAAGTTTACTTAATAAATCAAGTTGCTTTAGTTACTCAAAGATCCAGAAAGATATCAAAGCTCTCCAAGAACAAGACAGTCTAAATATACATATACACATAAACAACATATCTATTCTCTATCTTGTTACACAAATTTGATCATGTAAAAAGTAGACAAGCAAAACAAGTATATATGTAAAAGTGATAAACAAAATACACATATATATGTATAACTTATAATTCATACAAGTTGATAATATTCTATACAAACACAATAACAACTTGCAAAATTTGAATAGGATCTTCAATATTAAAAAATAAATATATCAAAATAACACAAGGTTTTTCTATATTATTTAATCAAAAATATAAACAACAACAATTCCAGAAAGGTTTATTCGTGACCTAAAAATAGAATAACTAATAAATATAAAAAAGCAATGGTGTAACTCATCAATAAATCTAAATCAGTAGCAAATATGAATAGAGCACAATGTATATTACAAATAGTTAATAAAAGAAAAAAGGATATAATGAACATATTAATCAATCTCTTATTAAAATATAATGAATACTTTACTTTATAGGCTTCACAACAACTACTAAAATAATAAAATAATAAATCCAATGAACCAGTGACCTCATCATCAGAAATATATACTATTCTAGATAATATTATAGCTAAGATATTAGGAGTAGATATAATAACCTTTCACAAGAAACATATTCTAATTTAATATATCACATATCTTTGGCAACAAAGTAAAGGGATTAAAGAAGCTCATGGAAATTATCAAAAATTCTGAAAGTCAACATAAATCAAAGCAACAATCAATAGAGATTATTAAACAAATAGATAATGAATCAATAATAGACAATGAAGTAACAATGATATGTACATAGAAGATCAAAGAACTGGAATTACAAAAACTCCAAAAAACAATAAAAAGATAATACATTAGTGAGCATAGCTTTTATATTACTAGGAATAGAGACATGATATTACTAACAAATTCTTACTTAATAAAAAAGAAAAAAACTTATAGATTAGATGCAATGATAATCAATATTTCAGAAGAAGCAGAAAATGAAACTAAGACATATCTAAGCAACACTCTTAAAATTCCACAAGAAAAAGGAAATCTGTTATGAAAAGTTTATCAATAAAAATAAGTGGTTAATTTTTTGAATACAAGATAAAAAAAATATTATAGATGTGTTGAAGAAGTTAACCAAAAAGAAGACAACATTGCCATTCAAAATATAATATCCTTAACCATACACAAGAAACAAAAGATAAAAAAAAAATCTAGATAAAAAAGTTTTTCAAAAATATAAAACCAAAGAAAACACTACCATTTAATATATATGTTTAGTAAATAGAATTAGAAAAACAATAAGAACCTCATAAAAGTATATTTAAAAAGATATGTAAAAGTTCAAAACATTCATATCTATAAGGTGAATACAAAATAATGAATAAAAGCTTATATAAAATGGCACAAATATCTTAACTTAAATCTGAAAGAAATTTGAATGACTCCAATAATATAGAAATTTCAAGAGCTATATTTTCCGAGTAATAATAAAATCAATTAAATATTAATTAAAAGAAATGACAACTCAGCAAGACTCCTAAGTATAAATAAAACCTATACCAGTCCAATAGCCGGAGTATTAAATAGTATACAAGCTAAGATATGTTACACACTCAAAGATCTCTATATACTCAAAAAGTATAACTTTACAGTAGTTTGTTTTAAGACAAAAGAAGAAAGAAACAAGGTATGCAAACAATATATTTTCTTATAGAGACATAACCTCTTATGAAGTATCAAACACATATCCAAAACAAAAAGATGGAATTCTAAAGATGAAGATAGAAATACAAGATTCAGATCCAAAAATATAGAAATAGACAATGAATTAACACCTGACTTACAATCAGATAACAAATCAACAGAGTCTATTTCTAATCCATCAAGTTATTATAGGTTCAAGAATTTGAGACAGATCAGACAACAAAGCAATAATAAAATAAGGCATGAAACAAACACTAGAGAAGAATATTCTGTAACAGAAAGCAATAGAAAACCAATTAGAAATCAATGAAACTATAGAAATAGATTTTCTGAAATCCATACAAGATCTGAAATAGAAAGCACACAAGATCCTTTAATGAATATTTTAGCCAATATAGAAAAACTATATGCTAGAATAGATACTCTAGAGGGACAAACAGGCTTCAGAAGATCAATACTCAGTAATAAGGGAGCAAACCACTCCTAAAGATACACCAGTCCTAGATAGTAATCAAAAGGAGCAACAGCTTATTGCTTCCTCATCGAAAATCACAAATATGGATAACAAACAAACTTTAAAAAGTAATAACAGAATAGAAGAGAAGGAAATATAAATATTATAACATTTTTACAAGAAAAATAGAAAATTTTTTTAATAATAATAGATATAGACTAATAGAAAAAACCAAAAAAGAGAATAAGATAGGTAAAAAGGTTATCAGAATAGATACACATAATATTAGAGAAATTATAGATAAAACAAAGTAATAAAACCTAGTTGAAGAGATATTAGAACAAGGAATAGGTATACTGGAGTTATGTGAAACAAAATTGATAGAAACTAATGTAAAATGAGTTTTCAATAATCAGAAAGATTACAAATACTTTCATAGTATCAACAAAGACATATCATTTAAGGCAGAAGTCAGTCTCTTAATCAGAAGAGATCTGGAAAAGAAGATTGTATTAGTAGAGAAAGAAGAAGGATATATTATTGCTGCTAATATGCTTATTAAAAGGAAAAAAATCTGTATTATACAGATTTATATTCCTTCAGACAAACCAAAATGCAAAATGGTATAGAATAAGATAACTAGTCTTATTAAAAGTAAACATGGACAAGGCTTTTATACAATAGTAATAGGAGATTTTAATGCAGCTTACAGCCCATTAGAAGATAGAAAGTCCTCCTTAAAAGCAAGCTTCAGATTATCTTGATGACCTGAAATTCCACTATTCAACTTTCTTGATGAATAGAACTTTATAGATATATAAGCCACTTAAAAAGGCAAAGAAAAAACTCTAATAAAGATAAACTTAACAAGTAGTAGTAGAATAGACTATATTTGACTCTCTTATAGTCTAATAAATTATTCACTACTATTATTTGATAACTAATATATGAAAGATGTTACAGTATATGCAGTAACCACACTATGATCCTAATAACTTTATATAACAAAGACCTTTACACAAGAAGCAGAACTACAAAACCTTCCATAAATATACAAAGAAAAATCAAAATAAAGGGTACATCTCTATTATAATAACAAGAGTTTAATAAAAGAGTAGACTATAAATTTAAAGCATTATTAGAATCATTGTTACAAGAAGAATCCAATTTAGATAAAAGGGAGAATCAAGCAAACAAACTGTGGAATACCTTTGAGAAATTATTATATAAAGCAATCTTTAACAAGCTAGCAACAAAGAAAACATTCCAATAAAAAAAAAGCACTATAAGCATAGTATCAAATTTATTGGTTCAAAAAGCTCTACAACTTAAAATCTTTACAACAAAGTAGAGAAATCAAAAGAAATACTGTAGATAAGCTACAGGTTCTTAGCTTAGCTATAAAAAATATAATAATACTCACAATCTAAATTATCAGATCTAGAACTATTGTACCCAATATAGTATCTCTAATATGCTATGGAAATCTTTGAAAAAAGATATCCAAGACACTATAGAAGGTCTTAAATTCATATGTCAAAGATTGGAAACAAAAAAAATAAGAAAAAGTATTAACTTTGCAACAAAGATGTGATGACTTGAGAAACAATCAAAGATAGATTGTTAGCTCTCTAACCAGCTGAACTAAAAGTAAAATAATACTAAATAGAGTTAAGATTAAGCTAGAGAATAATAAATATATTACAACTCAAAAAGAGGAAATCAAAAAGAAAATAAGATGGTACTATTATAAAGTCTTCAAAAAAAGAAAAGCTAGCTATGACAGTCTACCAGAAGATTGGAAAGAAGAGTATAAACCAAGAGAATATGTCCAAATATCCTGGTACAATGAACTACTTAAGTCAATCACATAAGAAGAATTAGGTAAAACTTTGAAAGCACTTCCTAATAACAAAGCTCCAGGAAAATTTCAAATTAGTCATAAAATACTGAAGAGGTTAAGCCAAGAAGAAAAAGTCTTCTTGAGAAAAATGCTAAATAACTTTTTAAAATAAAATGTTATTTCAAAACACTGAAAACAAGTTATATATATCCAATAGTGAAGTTCAAATCTTGGGACTATAAATTTTTAAATATTAGACCTATAATACTATTAAAAGTTACAAGAAAATATTTTGTCAAAATTCTCATCAATAGAATGGGAAATATTTATAAAAACAATAATATTCTCAAAGAACTGAACTATATAGAACTGCCAAAAGAAAGTACAGCAAAATCAATTCAAATTCTTAACAATATCTATGAAAATGCTAGAGAAAACAAAAAGGATCTATGGATACTTTTTCAAGATACTGCAAAAGCATATAATATAATTAGTCTCAATATGCTGATAAAAGCAATGAAAAAAATCAAAGCTTCAAGAGATTTTATAAAAATTATATTGAGCCTTTTTCAAAATAGAGAATTTTAGGTCATATTTGAAAATGATTTCACAGAATTAATAGTAGTCAGAGATGGAATTAATTAAGGGAAAAACATTTTACCTTTACTATAGAGAATCTTTTATAACTCTCTTCTATGCAAAATTCAGAATAATATATAAAAAGAATACAAAATATCAGTTACATAGAACCCTAACCTTAAAAAATAGACTACAAGAAGGTTAGAATCAAGGCATGCAGCTATAGCCTTCATATATAACACAACATGGATAGCAAGATTCAAGGAGGACATAGAAAAAATTAAAAAACTACAAAAATCTTTTACACAACCAACAACTTTTAAATAAATAGTAATAAATTAGTCTTAGTTACTATTAACAATCTTAACTGCTATTTAGAAGAGATGAAGGCAGTTACTGAAGAAGAAATAGTTAAAGAGCTCGATAAAACAGAACAGGCTAGATTCTTAGGAATCTGAATAGATAATCAAAAAACTGCAATTGAGCTTAAAGAATAAGTACTTAAAGAAGTCAACATTATAACAAGAGCCCTTAAACATAAAAAGGTAATAGCCAAACAAGCCCTTTATATTTTAAATATCTAGAATAGAATTTAGAATACAACATAGTATATTGTCCTGAAAAATATGCAACACCTTAACAACAGCATATAAAAAACTTTTTAGAATAAGAGTAGTTTATACATATTAATGCTCAATAGTGTAATCTATCACCCAAAGATCTATAATTTGAAAAATGTTTGGATGCTACAAAGAAAAAGCAAAGTAATAGAACTTTGCAACAAACTAAAGGATCTCAGATCAGCAGAAATCAAAACAATTATTAGACTTAAACAAGCACAGATAAAAAATTGAAAACCACTCAATTTATTAATTTGCAAATCCTTAAGTCATCTAACAGATAAAGATAACTTTCTACTTCGTAACCAAAATTGCTAAAAATATGGAAATAATATTTCATAGTTGGAAATGACAAGATATCTTTGAATGGAAAAAGGAAAACATTTGGATCAAAGAATATCTTGCATCAGAAGAATACAAAAAAGTCATACTATCACTTAGAAACAATCAACCGATATACCTGAACCAGCTAATTGATCAAGAAACCAAAAAAATAAGAGACTAGTGAATACTTTAGCTTCTATAAGATACAAGCAAAGGATCTATATCAGAATAGTTTCAAATTATAGCTAAAAATCTTTCAAAAGAACAACTAAAGTAGCTTATAAGATCCAGAAGAGAGAATTATTTAAAATGGAAACCAGAATATTTAAAAATAAACCCTAATGTAACAAGTAAAAAAAATTGTAGATAGTAATAGAAAATAAAAGAAATCAAGTAACTTGGAAGAAATTAAGACAAGAAAAAAAAGGAAAACATTGTAATAATAGAGCATTTTATCAGTCATAATTTCAACAATAATCATAAAACCAATATACAAAAATGTCTAAGATGTTCAAAAGATATACAGTAATACTAATTAGTGACTGTATCATTAAAAGAGAAATAGAAGAAATATATATAATATCATATCTCAATACAAGGAAGTTCACTAGAAAAACACATGACTTAAAAATCCCCAACCTCAAGAAAGCACTTAAAAAAGGATCAAATAAGTGATTTACAGTAATCAAAACCCCTTAAAGATTCAAAATAGTAGAGTAAATCACATGAATATTGAAACCTGGGAAGAATCTATTATCAAAGAACATATTAGAAAAGGAGTATATCAAGATTACTTAATAGATATACTTCAATACAATCTTAAATCTAAAGAAAAACTAATCTTTTATTTTGACAGATCACTTTCTAATCATGGAAAATAAAATATGAAGATAGGAGCAGCCTGGATCCAAATAGAAAAAGAAGAAAAAGAAAGCAAGTTCCAAACAGGAATAAACAATTAACTCTCATCCATAAGAGCAGAATTGGTAGCAATCATAACAATACTTCTGATAGTTTCACCTAAAAGCATGGTAGGGATCTTTATAGATAGTTAAGCATATATTTCCAGTAGAAATCCTTAGAAAAAAAAAGACCTGAAAAGGACATACAAGAGATGGCTCAAAGAAAAAAATTGATTCCTATGAGTACATATGTTAGAGTTAATAAAAAAAAACATAGATATAAAGCTTACAAAAGTCAAGATACATTCAAATGATCCTTATAATAAAGAAGTAGATACCTTATCTAAGGAAACCCTAAAATTTTCACTAATTGAATAGAAAGATCTTACTTCATACAAAATTATAACTGAAATCAAGTAGCAAGGAACAACTCTAGATGATTCAATTAGGCAGTTCCTTAAAAATATTAATAATAAGACAACTGCCTTTTAGTAAATTAAAGATGGGTTCCTAAAGAAGGAGGCAGAGACAAAAGTCAATGCCTCTTATTAGGAAACTTTAAAATTTTTAATCAATAACTATAAAAAACTATCTACAATTGTTCTTCATTATTCAAATTATTGATTTATAATATTTCTGGACTTTTGTCTCTATTAAAATAAAAAGTTGTGAATTTTGTCCCTTAAAAAGGGATATAAGTAATCTATAAAATTTTATATACTAAATACTTTAGGGACTCATTATTACAGTGGACATAACAAACCAGAACAGAGAAAAAATAGAGTCATCAGATCTCAGAATACCAGATTTATACATAGAACCTAGTATAGAAAAGGGTTAAAGTTGGACATATGTGGGATACATCTTTTCAACAATTCTAACAAAGAAGTTTCTTATTAAACTGGCCAATAATGAGCTACCCACCTTAAGTAAGTTGGCTATAAGAAGACCAGATCTATATAAGCAAATGAAATGCATTACATGTAGTTAACAAGATGAAACCATAGAATACTTGCTAAAATGTTCATCCTATAAAGATCAGCTACAAGAGATATAGAATAAAGGAGTAGATGGAATCATTAGAAACTTTAAAGAGCTATTGTAAAAAAGAATAAGAGGTTAAAGAAAAAAATTCCAGGCTAATCATTGATAACTGTGAAGAAATAGAAAAGTTTGACAAGTAGATTGTTAAAGTAGTGGAACAGACTTCTAAAACAGGTCAAAATATACTAAGTTTTTGTACTGGCCTTATAAAAACTAATATTATTCTAGAAGCAACAGATCTAAAATGTCAAGATAAACATATAGAAAGAATAGCAAGAAAATGAATAATAAAAATACAAAAAAGAGTTTGTAACCAAATTCAAAAAAGTCTGGAACAAGAAATATAAAAAGATAATAAAATAGGAATGAACACAAGAAATTAATAAAGAAAATAAAACAAAAAGATTTTCTTTTCTATCAGACTAGAATACAATGATCCTAAAGAAAAGAAATCCACTACTTGAAGAAGGAAACCTTGAAGATAAAAATCTCTAAGAAATTTTAGCAAGAAGAATAGAGTATAAAATAAAATAGTTGGGTTTTAAGCTCTATCAGAACCTCAGAGAGTGATCTGCAATAGTGACTTGTAGGCAATGAAGTTAACAGTTAGAAGGGTCTTTATCTGAACTACTAATAAAGTACTTAGAGTTTTAATAATTTTTAAAATAGAAATGAGTAAGTTAGGTAGAGACTTAGCGTTAATGATATATCTTTAATATAAAATATATATATATTTAATAAAGCATATATACCTAGCCTGATAGAGAGTATAAAAAAAAAATAATAAAACCAACCATTGTTGTTAACCTGATATACAATATATTCTATATGTTATAATAACAGAAATCTGGTACTATTGTCTATATCATAATAAAAAAATCTAACACTATCATCTGTGTTATAATGAAAAAAGCAAAACATGTATTACTCGAATAATGATATATCTTAATCTAATTCAGGTATTTCTTTTTAAAGAAATTGACTAGAGAGTCAAATTCGATATCAATAATTTTTTAATTACTCATATAAAATTTTATATATCAGCTTAATGATTCTAAAGGATATACAAACTGTCTACCTATCTATATATTATAAAATATATATCATAACACCTTGGTCTGTATCATAAAATATATATCACAATACCTTAATCCATATTATAAAATTTGGATCATGACACCTTAATTCATATCATAAAATTTGGATCACAACACTTTAATTTGTGTCATAAAATTTGAATAATAACACATACTTAAGTGAAAATAATCTATATTAAGTGGGAACAACATAATGTATGTCATTTCTATTTAGTATAATAGTGATGACTTTAAGTTCTTATTACTATTATAGCTAGCTCCAGAGCCCTTAACAATTATTGTCAATAATGGATTCCTAAAGTATTTACCATATAAATTTTTGCAGATTACTTATAATATATCCCTTTTTGAGGAACAAAATTTATAGCTCTTTACTTTAATAGGGACAAAAGCTAAAAAATACTATAAATTAGTAATTTGAATAATAAATAACAATTGTAGAAGATTTTTTTATAGTTATTAATTTAAAAATGTTAATGTTTTTTAATAAGAAACATTTGACTTTTGTCCTTGTTTTTCTCTTTAGAAACATATCTTTAATTTTTTTTTTTTTTAATACTGGCTCAGCTTTACTTTATTTGGATTAAGTAGAAATGTACATATTGTTTATACTATGACTATCTATATTAATCAAATTAGTTTAATAAAGAAAACTCATTTCACAGCCTGTTGTCACCTTAGTAAGAGCTAACCAGCCAAGGCTGGACTAGTGCTGTATAAAATAATGAATATGTGGAAGGAGTGTGTAATGTTTTTATATATTTTCCTATATAATTATTTATCAGGTCTATATATTGATTTTTTATATATTTTTTAGATATATTGAGTTGTATGCTTTTCTGTAGATTACTATTCTGGTTGTTTTTTTGATTTTTCATGTAATACCTTGCAGTTTTTTTCATTTTTGGAATTCTTTGCATCTTTGAATCCAGATATTATAGAGATATTCACTAGTTTTTTATCTGATTTCTTTTATGAATTTATGTTTTTGTTGTTTGTTCAGTACACATTTGACATTAGGTTATATGTTTCTTTAGGTATGGCTTATTTGATAGTGTATTTAAAATATTTAGTGTACTTCAAGGAGTTGTTTTTTAGATAGTTATTGATTTGTACTTCTATGTTTTTTATCTTACTATATTGTCTAACTTTGTCGATAATTGTTTTTTTTATATGTTCTTCTGTTTTATATTGTTGGTCTCGACACATAAATGAATGTGTATTTGTCTCTTTGGATCTGCAGAATATGCATCTGTCATCTTTGTACAAATTTGATAGTCTCTGGTAAAGTTTTGCTTTTGTTGTGAGTTCTTCATTCTATAGGCATAAATTGAATTTTCTTTGTTGTTGATATATTCTGTTAGTATATTGTTCACTCATTTTAGTTAGTTGTAGATTTGTCAATATTATATGCCAATATATGTATTTGATGACCTGATCGCTGAATTCAATTCTTGTTCTATTCAACAGTCTCCATCTGGCTAGATGTGTTGCCTTAATCAGTTCTTTAACCATAATTTTAATGGGAACTTCGAGCATATTGTTGTTCATTGAGGTAGTAGCATGAATTGTGAATTTTTTGTAGAGTGGGTACTAATTGTTTTGTGTCTCAGTATCATACCTTAGTGTGTGTCTATTTTGGTTAGTTTGTCTACTTGTTCATTGTATTTGTTACCTGTGTAGTTCTTGACTTTAATGAAACTGATCTTCAAATGGTTGCCGGTAATTATATTTTTGAACAAGTGAAGAATTCCCAAGTTTTTCTGTTTTTACAAATTGTGTATGTGGTTTTTCCTTATTACTTTTTGAATACTGTTGATTGCTGCTTGGCTGTCTGTGTATATATTAACTCTGCTATATGAGGGGAGTGTACTGATTACTGTAAGTATAGCTATCAATTCTGCTCTAGTCAATAAGTAAAAGTTTTCTATCTGTCCTTGAAATTGAAATTCTTGATTATTCCTAGTTATTACTATCTATCCAAAGCCCATATAATATTGATTGCAGTGGTATGACATGGATTCATCTGTGTATATCTCAAAGCTGATTTCATTCTGTATTTGCTATGGAATTGTAGTTAGTTCTTCAAATATAAGAGGTGTTGCAGCCGATGTCTTTCTAATCTGTTTGATATCTTGTTCTCAATAGGTATTTATACTTTTACCATGTGATTTGTTGGTCTGTGTTCTTGTTCTATGAGCATTGTTGAAATTGTTTTCTTTCAGAATATTTGGTCATGTTGAGATTTTACTCCGTTGTACTGGAATTGTTACTGTATTCTGTTTGCTGGCTATAAAGGTACATGTGGAATTGAATTGAGTCTATTGATTTATATTGCATTCCATGCATTCATTTAGGGGGGATTCATCAGATATCTGTGTATAGTGCCTATAGATGGTTAAGTTATTATCTATCTTCCTTTGTTTTCTACCAATAATTAGTTATGTATTCTTTTTCATTGCTATCTAATGTGGTTTCGCTGTCTGTATATCTGTTGTTAATGTACATTATTGAAAACAATTGATTTGCCCTTGTTATTTATTAGTTATTCACATCTGCAATTTGTGTTATAGTATGAAGAACCATAATGGGATGGGGCCTGGTATTGATTTTTGATAAATTCTTATAATTTGGTATTAGTGTGGCAGTTTCTCTCTTTTACTATTGAGAAGTTGTCCTATTAAAAGAATGTTGTGTTTCTTTAAGTTGGATCGAATTCTTCTTTAGAATTCTGGATCTGCTATTTCTTCAATAGTGGTATCTACCATTTTTATGGTCTTGAAATTGTTTTCTTAACCTTTGTAGAAAGTGAAACCATATGTTCTGAGCATTCAGATTATGTAATATGTGAGATTTCTTCCTAGTTCTAGAAAAGAAGCTTGTATATGGTTGTATATTTCTTTAATTGATCAAAACATGTTTTGTATTGCTCGTAATTGATAATGTGTTATATCTTCTTTAATATTGTTTTGGTTCACTCTGATGCACCAGTTATTGACATGTAGTTCTACTTGTTTATTCCACATATGCATTATATTGTATTTATATTTGTTGTAAAGTATACTATTGGATACTGTGTTGGTGAGTCCTATTTTGTGTTTAAATGTTGTTGTCAGTTTGCTCATTAACTAATTACAAATTTATCTGATTAGAACTATATTATTGCATAAATATTCTATACTGGGCATCAAGATATGATTGATTATATATTGTGCTTGTTTGTCAATGATCCTTTTCATTTTAATTAATGTGCATATACAGGTTACCTTCTGTTTTATTAGGAATTTTTGATAATCTTTATGTCCTGAGCTGTCGTATTATATTTTTAGGATTCTAATCGGTATGTTGAGAGTATATCCTTGCATTTTTTAATTGTTCATAAGGGCTTCTTGTTCCAAGTCTTCCTTTATACTATTGATGATGATCAGCTGTAACTTGTTGGGGTTGATTTTGATGTTATTAATGTGGTAAAACTCTTTTGCTATATGGATAATTCATTGTAGATCTGTCTATATTGTATTATTTATATATGCATTGACTGTTATGTTAGTGATCCTCTTTTCCCATCCTGTCTTTAGTTCTGTGCATGTTCTAAAGCTAATTATGTATCCTTTGTGTTGTTGACTGATAATGGATAGTAGTGGGTTATAAAAAATGTACCACAATAATGGAGATATTGTATCTCCTTGATCTATTCCATTTCTTATCTAATACTTATCTGTTAATCCGTAGTATATTATAATTGCATAGTGATGATCTTGGAAGATATTAAGCAGAATTGTTATTATTGTATCTGATATCTTGATCCTTTGGAGGATCAATTGTAACATTTCTAAATTAACTGAGTCATATGCTTTTGATATATCTTGACTCAAGATCTAGGCTTGTTGTTTAGTTTCTTTTGCTTGTTTGATAATACTGCTGATTATATGAATTGGGTCTTAAGTACTACTACCTGAGAGAGTCACCCAGTTTAGTTCAACAGTATTCCATTGTGGATTAGACACTTGGCCAGTCTATCTATAATGGTTTTGATAAATATTTTTCTTTCTGTATCAAGTAAAGTGATAGATCTAGTAATATCTAGGTTGTGTGCCCAGTCCTTAAACTTGGGTATAGGATATACAGTATGTGTTTCTTGTTCCATTTCCTGAGTATAATGCCTTGTTGAATAATTGTATTAAATATCATTCTGAGTTCTTCTCTTGCTTTGTTTTTCAGATGTTTGTATACTGAATATGGTATCTGATTGAAGTCTGGAGCTGACTTCAAACTATATTGCCTAATTGCTTGTGCAAGTTTCTCTATTATGATTTCCTCTACCATACCTTTGTAGTGATGCTGCTTAATGTATGGTTTGGGACTATATTCGAACTGCCACTTGGGATATCATTCCAGGTTTTGGATATTTCTGTATGGTGTCCAGTTGTAAAAGTGTTCCTTTACTTTAGTCTTGATTTCTGCTGATTCCATAATTATTTGCACTTCCTTTCCTTGTTGAATGATGAGTCTGCTAATTGTATCTGCCTTCTGGGTCTTTCCAGAATACTATTGATTATGGCACACTTGTTATTGTCATACTGCTCTTGTCTTATCTGGATTCTTCTTTTTATGGCAATGTTCTGTTTTCTGCGAAAGATAGCCTTCGCAACTATTTTGTGTATCTTTATATTTCCTTGGATTACTTTACACTGTTCTTCAAGATAAGTATCAGGGTGTTCAGCTTCTAATTCATTGAGTGTGGATACCAGGTCTGAAACAGATCTTTGTATACTCACTGGAATCTGGAATGGCTAGTATGCTTTTTCTTCTTTTTATTTATCCATTGTTATCTTACTTGTGTAAGAAATTTTTGTAACTGTATTATAAGTAGTACTTCATCTATATCTTTGACTTGATATCTTTTTCTCCAATAGAGTTTCTTTTTTGAAATATATTTCTTAGCTGCTTTTTGAATAGTGTCACTGAACTGATTCCATCTGTAACCTAAGGATTGGTGATCGTGCATTCTGTTTGTATATTATACTCAATGTATTTAATGAACTTTTCCCATTGCTGGACCATGGCAAGTTACCAGTTATACCTGTGATTATGTTTGTGATAAATTGTTTGTTTGAGTGTATTAATATTCTATACTTCTATCTCTGCTATCATTATAATGTGATTACTAAGAATTGATAGTGTGGTAAGGTCTTGGATAGAGGCTGTTTTTGATTGCCATGTTGCTTGTGGGCTCATTCATATTTGATCAATTATACTGCTGCTTTCTCTTCTATTCCAGATGTATTCTCTTTTTGTGAAGTTGTGCATTCTATATACTGTATGCCTTCCAAGTTATTATTCAGAAGGACTTGTATTTGTTTTCCTGAAAGATGATGTTTTTTAATTGTCTTTGTACTGTTATACTTTTCGATTGCTAGATTTGGAACTCCATTCATGTCTCCTACTACCAAGAGATGCCATTCTTTTTCTGTCACTTCTTTGATTCATTTGATTAAAGTGTTGAGTACTATTTGTTTTTCTTCTTTCATGTCTTGTATAGGAAAGTATACTCCAATTATTCTTATTTTTTCTTTGTGTGGGTAGGTCAGGTCAGTTGCAATGAGTCTTCCTGCAAGTGTTTTGTAATTGTATATTCTGTATGCGATATCTTTATTAATCATTATATTTAGCTCTTGTCTGCTAGTTTGTACTTCTTTGTGTATCCATATAGTTTAGAATTTCTTATGCTTCCAATGTTTGGATTGTTGATGTGAGCCATTTGTCTCTGTAGTAACTATAATATTCGAGTCTGTTGCATTGCAAAAGTTGAACCATGTTTCATATTTGTGTGTTTCTACTAGACTTTGAATATTGAATACTGCAACTTTCTATATTGATTTATATTCTCTATATATTGTTATGTCTGTTGTTGTGCTAAGTATTATGTTATTTGTATCTGAATTGTTATTTGGGATTGTTATTGGATTGTTTGTTCCTTTTGTTTGTTTTTCTATTGAATTACATAAGTTTGTTGTTTGATTGTTTCTAGAGTTGCTTGATTCTTTTATTAATATAATGCTTTGATTGCTACCCATTATTGTTTATATGGAGGGGAGGGTGTGCTACCTAAAATAGAGTTGAGTACGATATTGTACATTTAATCCATATGTTTGTCAAGTTTCTGCATAGATGACTAAATTCATTATTGTTGGGTATGGATGTCTTGAGTGCTGTTTTGAAGTGGTATATCTATTACTGGACTTTCTTCTATATCAAGGGGAGAGGTGTCTTTATCTATTAGTTTGGTATAATCTTCATCATATGTTTTTAGACTAACTATATATTTCTTTAAATCGGTTATGTCTTCTTTTATCTCTTGAATTTCTTACTTGATTGTTTTGAGAATATAAAGTACTTCTGCTATGGTTGATTGAAGAGATTGATACTGTGTTTCATCTTCTTTGGATAATCTTGCCACTGCTACATACGAGCCTGATTTGACCTTTCTTTGATTGTTGTGTATGGTTGCTCTTCACCTTATGGTTTCAGTACGTGCTGGCCTAAACCTATTGTACAGTTTACCAAATCTGTTAGCTTGTTCTGTGTTATACTAATTCTAATATGTTCTTTTTTCTTTGATTGGACATTAAGTGACTAAGTGTGTTGCACTTTCACAGAAAGTACAAAGTTTTGTGTTAATTGGTTTCCATTTTGCTTGGGCTTCTCCAAGGAGAACATTATATATTGTTACTGCTTCCAGGTTTTCTTGATTCATAAAACCAATGATTGCAAACTACTTGCATCTATATGATATATGCCTAGAAATGTAGTATGTCTTAGCCCTAGTTTGTTTACAAATAAGTTTGAGATCGAAAGCTGTGGTATTGGGGGATAGATTTGTTAATTTGACTGCGATATTTCTACGTGCTTTTATTTGGTTCAAGTCCCATTGTGCATCAAAAATTCTGACTGAGTCTAAGCATAAAAGAATACTCCATTTGGCAACTAAGTCTTCTTTTACCTGTTTGTCTGCATAGGTGATGACTGTTGACTATCACATTTGCTGTATAGACATGTTGATATTTGTGATCTCTCCAAATTTGACAAAGGTCTGTTGCATTTCTATGAATTTTGTGTCTAGGGGAATATTCCAGACTCGGATACTGTTTTCTTTATTTGGTCTAGGGGATGTGAAAGCCATATGTTTGAGATGAGCCCTATTTGTTTCAAGTAAAATAATGTCACATGCTTCTTCTATAGTATGGTGATTACTGAAAATAGCAATGATGTAATCCTCTTTTCCTTTTCCTTCATTGTGGATAGAAAGAAGACCAGTGAGTATGTTCAAGCTCTTTGTGATATGTGCAATCTTTTGGTTGGTGGTTTTTCCTAGAACTTCTGATACTTTAATGCCTGTCTTGACTCTTTCTTTTCCAAATCTTGTTGTTGTATCAATCGGTAATCTTGGTTTGGATTTGTCTATGATGTGTTTCTATGCAAGACTTCATGTCACTACCCACTGGATCCAGATATTGTCTGGTTAATATTGCCTGATTTCTTAATTTCTATGTCTGAATTATCTATTCTTGCTATTGTGAATGAGACAGAAGAGTCCTTGCTTTGTTTGGTTTCTTGAATATTTCTAATTCTTTTACTATTATCAGATTGAGTATCTTGTGTGATCATTTCTTCCACTTTATCACTCTAACTTGGTTGTTTCTGATTAGTTTTCTTTTGATTGATGGTTTCTGTACCTGTGGTTGGAGTTTGGCTGGCATTTTGGTTCCTTGATTATTCATTCCTAGTATTTTATGTGAGGCTTTTTCTCTCTTTTTTCTTTATTTTTTGGATTTGACTTTGTTATCTCCATATGGGTTTCTTTGCATAGCAATCTTGTGTTACCTTTCACTAGGGTGTTCTCATTGCAGTTGGGTCTGTCCTAGATATATGGACTTCTTCAGTCTCTAGGAGAACTCATCTTTCTATTCAATTTTCTTCTTATTTCCCAAAATTGCCTAAAAGAGAAATTTTTAAGAAAAAAAGAATCTGCAGGAAAGAGTTTTTTTTTTTTTTTTTTTTGACATATTTTTAATTATTATATAATTTTATATTAAAGTACTTACTGTATAAGTGAACAAGTGAAAATAAAAAAAAAAATTAACAAAAATCTCAATGCTTAAGCAAGAAAAAGATTTTATTCAAAGAAACAGAAATAGAAACACTCTACTAGACTAATGGATATCAAGCCTTATTACTCTTTGTTGCAGGTTCTGATTTTTTAATTTTAACTCTAATTATGATTGAAATGGAATTTCTGAAGAACAACATTCTATCTCTTTCTTCAACTGATGAATTTCTTTATAAAGGTTAGCTTTGAACTACTTACAATAATATATTTACTTTTTTAAATACTTGATTTTTTCTTGGAATATAATAACAGTTGCTTATAAAAGATCTATTCTTCTTAAATAATAAGTTTTGTTTCTTAACAATTTAGATTTTTTACTATTTATTAGTTTATATAAAAAAAAATTATTATACTTATGCAAAAATCAATATAACTAAACTACTATTTAAAATCCAAGTTTGAAGAATTTTCTAATCAAAGCTTTTGAATTTATACAAGTAATCCCAATATCTTATAATCTTTTCCAATCCATTGATAATTAAGTCTTGCAAATATATAAATATATATAACATATTACCTATATAAAAAATAGAATTTTCTTTTTTATCTATGTATATTATCCAAAAGAATTATTAAAGGAAATTGTTAACTGATTACAACAATCCTATTTGAATAAATACTTGATTAAATATTATTTTACTATATTTTTATTTTTTTTATTTTAAAACTACTTCATCCCATGCCTTATCCATTGCTCTATTAAGAAAAAATCATATTTAGCAACAATCAGAATAAATACTTTCCTATACTGTCTGAGGATTTATAGATCACTAGAGAGAGAAATAGAATAAAGAGCTATCTATTTTTATGACTCAATCTATATCTAACCTAATCAGGATAAGGAAAATATATGACTGCCTAATGTAAATACTTCTTTTTTGAAAACAAAGTGAGAGACAGATGAGATATACAAGTTGTGCATTGCTTATTCATCCCCATATTCAGGAATCAACATTATCTAGAGTATACTAATGCATCCACCAATCAACTTGTTGCCACCCACTAATGGGGCCTAATATATCAGGACTTGCACAAGAGTCCCAACACTATCTGATGTTAAGGGTCGCTTATACTAGTCTTGCAACTAGTCAGTGTTAAAAAAAAAAAAATTAAAATGAAAGAAAAAGATTGAAAACATTTACAAGAAAATGAAATAAAGGATGTAATGAAGGGATATCTAATAACTACTCATCCACTCAACTTTACCTCTAAAGGTACTCAATCCATAGCCTTGATACTTTCAGAGTTAATGAAAGAGAGGAGATCACTGTTCATGTGATATTATCCATTTACACAACTAATCAGTGACTTATAATAAACCTAAGGTTTTTATGGAGCTTAGAAAATGCATTCATGTTCCATATCATATATATCCTTGATTATATTTCTGCTAACCATAAAGCAACCAATCCTAGACTTCAGCCAATCAATCTGTCCAGAATCTGGTATAACATAAAATTTAGAATCAAGCTAGGTAGACAAAATTCCCTCAAAAAAACCAGAAAACTACTATACACAGAGAGAGAAACCATTTTTGCCTGTAATATTGATATCTGCCTGCTGACTAGCATGAAATTGTTGATCCAAACTTCTTCCTGAACTCTGAAACCTCCATAAAAAAGAGAGTGAAAATATTTTTTCATATGGTTTTTTCTTTCTAGAAAAGCTTTTTTGCTATTAACTTCTTAGATATAGGGTTTGTGAAGTGGAAAGGTAAACAAGAAGGATAGTATGACTACTGCCAAGTAAAGCAGGTGTTTTTAGGGAAAGTTTTGAAGTTTTATTACTCTCAAAACATAAAGTTTTAAAGGAATGCTTCTTTGAAAATAGTGGTCAGAAATCTACAGAAAAGAGTTGATAATATTATTTCACTAGATATTATTATACTTATAATCTCACTCTTTCCGCTGATCTTCTGACCACACACAAAAAAGATGTTCGCAAGAAGTTTTATACTTCTATGCTAATAAAGTCTTACCACTCTTGTTAAACCAGTTCAAAGAGTTGTTTCTTATAACTCTCTCACCTTTCCCCTCTTTCTTGTTTACAATCTCCTTTGAATAAACTGGACTCTTGTGGCCTATAAAGTCCAGCTCCTACATTTACTACCCATGCCAAGAAAGTTTCTAAAAGAAGAAGAACTAATACTGAAATACTCCTTACCTTTCAGCTATGGTGGAGAGAATAGAGGTTTCTGTCTTCAATTAAAGGATTCATCTTTTTCCCCTTTGATTGTTGTTTCTGTGGCCTCTTAGAGCTATCTTTTTCATGGCTTTCTGGAGAATTTTGACTACCTCAGTTTGATCCTGAAATTTCGAGTAGCACAGATCTTACCAACTCTGATTGGCTAGTGCGAAACACGTTGGACAAGATTGATAAACAAGCTCCTATTAGCCACCTCACATGTCCAAATGCATTTCCTCAGCTCCATAAAAACCTGGGGTCTACCATAAGTTATTGTTCAGTTTACGGGTGGATATAGGACATGCTTTCTCCTACATCAGTCGAAATTCAGATGAAAGAGTCCATCTAACCATAAAAAAGGTTACAAGATACTTCAATCATTTTTGGCATTGAAGTTACCTACCCTTGGCAGCCAAGTAGGTTCTCGTAGCTCTGGCCGATAGGTAAAGATCTGCTTTCTTTTAAATAAAAACAAACAAGGTGGACAGGAAGTTTTTCCCAGCTAGTAGGTTTTTTGTTCCTGATCCATAGTTTGTAGGAGAATTACAAACTGAAGAACAACTCCAAGAATTTCAACACAACTCCCCCTCCAGCATGGCCTTCTATGGTCACTAGTGGTACCTACCAATCTTACTCCTAGTGAGAGTACTCGAATGGAAACATTTGCCAGATTGGTAAATCCCCTAAAGACTTAGCCTGACTTTCGAAGATTTGCAACTTCTTAAATAAGCAGCATATGCTTTAAGCTGGTACTATTTTTAGGATTAGGTCAACAACCCCTCCATAGGTTTCAAGGTATCCTCCTAATCATAGGTCCTGCCTGGTTCTTTGAATAAGTAATCCCCTAGGCAGAACATGATGTTCTAAAACCATTCCCTGCCCCTCTTAAAAAAGACAACCCCTTCCTCTCTCTCTTTCGAAGATTTAGACACCATACTTTAGTGAATAATTTGTAGATGTTGGCTCTTTTCACGATGAAATTCTCAGTGGATGGTCGGTAGAAGAGAAAATTTTTAGGTTATCACCTGGCAGCCCCTTTCTTTTTTTTTTAGTTACACTTCCTTGGTAACAACTATAAGGAATACATTCACTAGCTTGGCCCAGGCAAGTTAGTTCTCTATATGGGAGCAACAGATTACAGAGGTCCTCATAGGAGATCCAATTCGGGAGAAATCTTTGTATACAAATTATAACATACATGCTAGTATCATTACTAATTTGTAGTTAGCTCTAAAGTAGATAATACATATGTAATATCAAGTTTAAAGTTAATAAAAAGCCAACCAAAGGTTGAGCTGATTTAAAAAAAAAATATATATATATATATACTTATAATCATAATACTCTTTCCTGATAATTTGAGGCGCAGCAACCTCAGTAACAGGAAAATGGCTTCCAACACTAGAAACGCCAAAGTTTTGCAACTTGAACAACGGAGAATAGAAAAAAACCAATATGCAGAAAGAAGGAGCAAGGAAATCACTTTCCTCTGCAACCAACCATATGCCAAGAAGCCCAACACCACATAAACAAAAGTACTAGCAATCACGGCAGTGGAACCCACCCAAGAAAGCAAGGAAACAAATACTCAAGAGAACTCAGCAGCTGTAACATCAGATACAGCCAGTATGGACATAGAGGTGGAACCATCAGCAAAGAACAAACATGGAGCGAGCAGATGGAAGAAGCTGAAAATGAAACAGGAGACCCAGCAGTAAACCACACATCTCTGATAGGAAAAGGCTCAGACAAAGAAGGTCTACAGGGGAGAAAGAATAATCTAGCAACAGATGTCAACAACGAACACTCGAATAGACAGGCCTCCAGAGAAAGGGAAGAAGAATATTGAATATCTGTAATTCGTAGGAACAACACAATACATTCCAACAACAGGTCAAGATCAAGAACACCAATTAACCTGGAGGTCAGATATGGGAGAGAATATTTTAAAGTAGGCATTGATGCCAATGTCACCCCAGGGTTGAACAACAACGCAAAAATCCTTTACCTAACCAAAGCCCTCAACTCTTCGCCAGGGTTCATTGCAATCCACAGTGAATACAGCAAAAAGAGGACGTGAATCGTCATGACATTTGGCGATCAACAAGTGGCAGATGATGCAACGAGAATGGCATTATCTAATTTAGGTGACAATAAGCTCACACACATGCAGATCAGCAGACAATCGATCGAGAAAGGCAAATCCATAGTGGTCTGGGACATACCCCTAAACACAAAACTCCTGGAAGTGAGACAGCATTTCACCAAATTTGGCAATATATCGGGAATCAGTATGAAAACCCAAAATTTGTGACAGTGTGCCACAATTATTTTTGAAGAGGAATTAGTCAAAGAATCATTGGTCAAGTAACACAGTACCCTTATCAAAGGGAACGCAGTCAGAATAAATGATGCTTACTGGTCCATCGACCAGATGAAGGAAAGACATAGTATAGTGGCCAAATTGATCAACCTACTATTGGGTACTACGGCATAGGACCTCAAACAAGTCCTAGACAAGATGAACGTACGCACGTGCTACATACCATATACTTGCTCAACTAGATACTGATCAAAAAAGTTTGCAGTAGTAAGTTTCGAAACAAGAGAAGACTTACTTGCCATGAAAGACTTGATCTATACCCTCAGTAAAACAGAGATATCCTTGGTGCCTATCAATACACCTTTGTGTTCAATCTGCGACGCAACAATTCATCTTGTTAAAGGATGCCTAATCAAGTAATGAATGTAACAATGGCGAGAGTTCAACCACACCCAGATGGAAAAATATGGACAAATCTATAGCAAGTTCAAGCCAGCAAAAACAGGTGACCTCCGAACATCCTTGGTCTCACAAAACAAGGGAGTTGCCAAACCAGCATCATATGTAGTAGCAACATGAGTCAACAGCAATCAATAAGATCAGATGATGCAGGAACGCACTCAATAAAATCAACAGAAGCAATCTTAGAGTCAGTAGAAATATATACAGCAACCACAAGACATCAGAAAAATCACGGAGCTGCTAAGGATGATCCAAAGTGAAGTCGCAGGCCTTAAAGAAATGGTAGTGGATCTTGACAAGAGGATTACAAATCTTGAAGCATACAATCAGGAGTATTATGACGAAATGGAACATATTATAAATAGCAAAGACACAACAGGCATTCGCGAAAGATAGTAACAAATCAACAAACCATGGAGGATATGCAGACCAACATGCAAAGAGCACTAGAAGCCATAGGAGCTTTGATAGACGTACAACCCCAACACCAGTATTAAGTATAATGGGTGATGTATCAAAAAGTAAAACACTAATGGAAACAAACAAGGAAGGAATACAAATCCTCAGAGAATCAACTAGTCAAGTAGAAATAGAAATGACATTAAAAATACAACATCTAATGTGAGAGGGCTCAACAAAGAAACAAATAGGATAGCTTGGATAGATCTATGGCAAAGGGAAAACTGGGATATAGTGATAAGCACAGAAACAAACAGAAGTGATTACGTAACTAAGCACTGGAAGAATAAAAAGTACAAATGCCACTGGATCAACATAAATCAAAAACAAAAAGCAGGAGTAGGAGTGGCCCTCAAACACCAGCTGGCAAAAAGAATTGTTAAGAAGAAAACTATTGCAGGAAGAGTCCTTATGCTCGACATGGCCTTTCCTCACAAGAAGTGCCTGAGAATAATAGACATATATTCCCCAGTGAAGGCTCCAGAGAGATCGTACTTCAAAAAGCTAATAACGAGATGGCTCAGAATAAGTCACAAGCCCAACTGGGAAGTTATAATTGCAGAAGACCTAAATTATACAGACATGCCCTGCATAGATAGATTTTTGAACAAGCATCACCGGTTTGAGAACAGGATGTCATTAAATAGCATTTTAATCAAGGACATGAAAAATCATGCATTTATTGATACTTTCTGCACAGTTAATCCACAAAGGAGCGAATTCACATGGGAAATGGATGCATTCACAGCAAGCAGAATTGATCAAATTTGGATAATACAGAATGAGCATCTAGAACTACTGACAGCAGATATCAAGAATGAATACAAACAGTTTTATGAGAGTGACCATGACATTGTGGTGGCAAGAATGCACCTGGTCTTTCCACTTTTGAGAAAGAAAAGAAACACACAGAAAAAACCCAACACGAGATACAACTGGGTGAACACAGAACCAACATGGTAGGAGAAGTGGACAAACAGATAGAGGAGGAAACAGCTGTTACCAAAGATGGGACCATTTCAAATAAGAATATGAACAAAATGTGGTGTATACTAAGGGAATCAATTCTAAGAGTGACCAGTGCATATATCAGAAGGTTTAAGAAAACACAAATCCACTCACAAAATAAACAAGACAGATGCAATAGGATAGCCTCAACCTCTACAATTGGACTATGCCAGCTCAAAAAGTTGTTCATAGAAGATGAGCTGGGGAAAATAAAAAAGGAAGGCCTGATAAGGATACAACACTTAGCAACGAAGAACAGAATAGAGCTTCCCAAAGAACTCGTCACTCCAGAAGACTTTAAAACCATAAGAGTTTTGATAATAGAAGAAATCAAAAACATGAAAACTACTTTGCATAGACACCTATGTGCTGCAAAGAGCAAGAAGATCTGAGAAGCCATCAGAAATCACATGGCTTGATTCATATCAGACAAGAAAAGGATGATAGACAGCTTCTTAGAAAGGGAAAAAAGGAAAATTAAACTCGACAAACTAATTCTGAACAGTGAGGAGCCCGACATAGTTCTGGATGAGGATAAGATAAAATCAAGGGTGAGAGAACATTTTGAGAACTGGACCAAACAGCCTCAGTCATGCAAAATGTCACAGGAATGGAAAGAAAAATATGAACCCCTTCAATATGTAGATGAGAAATAGTATGCAAAAATAGTGATAGATTTCTCATCAAAAGAAATAGAAGACATTATTGTCAAGGCAAGCAAAATCTCAGCCCCAGGTCCATCACAAATCCCATATATAGCATTGCAACACCTGAATTCTAGAGCAATTGGGAGTATCAAAAACATCTTTAACATGATCTTATACTCTGGCATGATACCACAAGAATGGAAGGAAGGGACCATTTATTCAATATCAAAGACATATGACTGGAGTAATAATCTAACGAAAGTCAGACCCATTACACTCCTGGAATCAATCAAGAAAATTTTCACAAAAGGACTAGTGAACAAGCTGTCTAACATATTTATCAGCCACGAGATATTGTCAGAACACAACTGGGCAGTCCTGTCAAGAATGAGTACAATGGAACCTATCTTCAAAATAAACACAATCATAAAAAATGCAAGAGAAAACAGCAAGCAATTGTGGATCCTTTTTCAAGACATGAGCAAAGCATATGATAATGTGAATCTAGTTATATTAACACTGGCCATAAGAAAAATCAAACTATCAGACAAGCTAATAAATCTCATAATGGAAGGTTTTAAGAATAGGAAAAACACAGTTATCACAGGAGTAGGGATTACAGACTTATATGACGTGAGAAATGGAATCAATCAAGAAGACACAATATCACCACTCCTATAGCACATTTACTACGACCCATTAGTAAACAGGGTCAGCAAAACACAAAGATACAGAAGCATCACAAAAGCATATGACATTTCACAGCTTTAAACATCACAAAGTACCATGAACATATCTGTTATAGCATATATGAATGACACAGCATGGATAGCTGGAAACTGAATACAACTCGAAGCCATCTTGAAGCTAGCCAGCTCATTCTACAATCTCGTGCAAGTTAAAGTCAACCCGGAGAAGTCAGAGCTCCTCATAATTAACAATAAAAGAGAGTCTGAAACAACTTTCAAGCAAAATATGATTAGAGCTGCCCAAAGGGCAGTCAGATACTTGGGAGTGTGGTTCGACTGGTATGGGAAAAAGAAACATCAAACAGACTTGGTCAGCCAGATAACATCGAACCTTGCCAGCCACTTATTGTGAAAAAGAGTGACAGACAAGCAAGCTCAATACCTACTCAATCATATAATTATGTCAAAGATAGAATATCTGGTACAAGACCTTTATCTCACTGATTCTAAAGTTGATAACATTAACAGGAAGCTCAGGAAGATCTTCAAACACAAGACAGGCTTCGCAATATTAGCACCCAACTGTATTTTCCACAGTGATTTGGGATACAACATTTTCAACCTCAAGGCACGCATGCTTCAGAAGCACATTACATTAATTGAAAAGCTGCACCTGGCAACCAACCATGCAGAATAATTATGCAGGGAGAAGGTAATAAATCTTCAATGGGCAGCATGATCAGATACAGATATTCTGGAAAAATGTCCAAAAATATATTCAACGGGCACCAACTTTCTACAAGACATACTTATTGATGCACAAAAGCAAGACTTCTCTCTCAGAAAGGTGAAGTATACATACAAGACATTGAAATCAGGACTGATCCCCTTGAAAACACTCATGGATCCACACTAGTTTGAGAAATATAGGAACAAACTCCGAACAAATAGCTTAAGATGGGCTAAGCAATTCATCAATCAGAGTAAGATTAAAATTATTAGCTGGGCACAAGTATGCCAGATTATTGGGTGAAGAACGCAAGGAAGACAACCTCAATTTTACAAAGACATTACTAACAAGCTCACCACAGGAACCATACACCCAGACTATATAACAAGGCTAACCATTCTTTACCCTGGCATGAACCCCTTTCACTGCATAACCTGGGCTGATAAGATGAGCAGCAGATATTTAAAAAAGAACAAACTCGTATGGATAGTGACTTGGAAAGAAACAGGAGAGGAAGAATTGTTGGTAGGGAAAATTAAAAAGAAAGACACAAACATAACTACAGCAAGGTATTATACCATAAACAGCCCATTGTCACATTTAAAAACATGTGAGGGGTGTGATAACAACATAAGCATTGAAGAGGGCATCTGCATAATAAATATTCCAAACAAAGATACAATAGTAGTCACTAGGAGCAGTAAGCAAGTGGCGAAAGATGAAAGGAAATGCAAGTTAACCAATTTGCTTGCATCTCCAGACAGCATTAAGGTAAGGCTCATCCAACGTAAGAACAATTCCATGACTGAATTGAAAGATGTTTACATTACGACTTCCACGCACATGGATAAGATGGGTTGATGAATTAAAAACAGCACTAGTCTAAATAAGCTCAGATGTTTGCAACAAAGTATAGAAAGCTGGAAAAAGGTCAAAATCACAACAGATGCAAGCTGTTACAGGAACTTCCACACTCTCACATTTCATGCGACCAAACTCCTGACAAGGAACAAGACAGAGATAACAGCACTCAAAGTTCTGCAAAAAAAAACATCAAACGAGGTAGAACTAAATGCAATTATGATCACACTAGCCACTCTCTCAACAAAAATGGAAGTAACAATTCATACAGATAGCCAGATGATTACAACAGCCCTAACGGTCATGAAAAATAGAAGCAAAATAGCATATTTGATAGAACATACAAAAGACTTGGTCCACTCCAAAAACCTCAAACTCCAGGTGGAAAAGATCAGAAGAAATGGGATATATATATATAGCAAGGTGGACTTAGAAGCCAAATGTGCAAGACTAAAGTGGCAAATGACCAAGTTAGACATCACCTCCAGTAACAAAAATGGACTTGAACTCTGATATAAAGGCCAGGTAACAAATTACAACAGCAGGGAAGCAGTCCGAAACCATTTCCGGAATGAGCAGAACATGGAATATTGCTACTTAGAAAGAAATTATAATATTGACCAATACTATGATGCAATAGACTGGAAAGCAACAGTAGACTTTCTGAAATCAAAGAAGATTTTGACAGGAGACACGAGCACCGAGGACCATCAACAAAGAACTTTTATATTAAAATCCTGGAGTCAAGAACTTCCAACCATGTCTAAGCTTTATGAACAAAGGGTGAACCTATACAAATCCAGACAATGCGTCAGGTGCAAAGCAATAGTGGAAGACTTAATGCACATGTATATATGCAGTAAAAACAACTTCGAGTTTGGCAGCCACATGATAGAGACAATCGTATATTTCCTCCAGAGTAGGGAAAAACGAAGCAAGTGCTGGGTACAGGAATGGATCACAAGGGTTAAGAAAGAAACTATTAACCTTTGGATCCAAATAACAATCAGAAGCCTAGTCCCACGTGATATAGCAAAACCAATATGCAACTGAACAAGAGTTTTCAAGAAGAAAGTCAAACCAACCCTTACAAAATACTTTGATGAACTCCAGGAAACCGTAAGAGCCACCTGGAAACAAAGATGCGAAGCCATAAACAAGTGGAAAACATCCCAGGGGATAACAAGAGTAGACAAGAAAGCAAAGGACAAATGGAGCCAAAATACATCAAAGGGCTGCATCTGGCGACAAAAACACATAACCAATTTAGATTTGAAAAAACAGAAAACCCTCAAATTCCTCTTCACTTTAAAAAATAAGGAAAACAGCACTAACTCAGCCTAGACAAGTTAGTTCTCCGAAAGGGGGGCAACAGGCCACAGAGGTCTACTGGAGATCTGAACCAGAAGATATCTTTTTCTAAAAATTCTAACATACATGCTAGTATAGTTTGTGAAATTTAGTTAACTTTGAAACAAATAATACAATATAATATCAAAGTAAAAGCTTAATAAAGTTTAACCAGAGGCTGAGCCAGCTAAAAAAAAAAAAAAATTATACTTATAATCTCTTTAAAAGATTTGATATTGAACAAATTTGAAGATCAAGATATATAACTTTAATTATAATTATCAAATTAAAGTTTTGTAAATATTAACTTCTTATAAAATTTTAATTCATAAAATCTATTACTTAAGCAGAAAAGAAATGTTGATTTTAATTATTGATTTTATTTTTTTTTAATTATTATCTATAGTTTTTGTTTATTATATTATTAATTCTTTTTTAGATTATGTAACACATGTAATATAAAGTATGTCTCATTGATTCATAAAGTAGATTTAATCATTAGATAAAGTAGAAATTTATATAATATGGATTATTTAATTTTTTTCTTTTATTATTATATTTTAATTATATTTAGCTAGCAAATTATCTAAGTAACCAAATCCAATATATTAGTTTAATTTAATAAATTTAATAAATTTGGTCACTTTGATTATTTTGATTACTTTAATTAGCAAATAATTAATATTTAAATATATATATAAAGGTCAACTATCCAAAATAGTTAATCCAAGATTTGATCAATTAGATTCTTTTTTCCTAAATCTTATATATCTTTAATAAATTTTTTAGTTAAATCAAAATTATCAAAATCTTTTTCAATATATTTGTGTAATCTCTATTATCTTTGAATTATTAACTTTGGTATATCATAATCAAAATATTATCCTTTAAATTGAAATAAGTTATTATTATAATTATTCTATTTACTGTATATATCTAATTTGAAAATTATTGGATAAGTGGATATTATTTATTTAAAAAAGGTTTGATTAAATTAAAATCTTTTATTAAAGAAGAACTTTTTTGATTAATTAATAATCTGAAAATATTTTGTAATAAAATATATAATTAAATCTTATTATCTTTACAAGAAGCAATCCCGGGCTTTGCGACAAGACTGAAAATCTTCATCCAGGGGTTAACCCCTTCCACAACATGGTCTGGGCAGAAAAATGGAGTGACAAATTCCTGAAAAAGCACAAGTTAATCTGGATTGCTGCCGAAGGAATCACAGGGGATGAAGAAATACTTATAGGTAGACTGAGAAAAAAGAACACGAACACAACGACAGTCAGATACTACACTCAGCAGCCACACTCATCCCACATAATACCATGTATCAGGTACGACATGAACAAATCAACTACTAATAATATATGCATCATAGAAATGGCAAACAAAGACTCGATCGGAATCCCAGGAAGGAACAAGCAAAATACTGCAGATCAATGTGGAAGCAAAGTAATAGAGCTCCTAACATTATCACAAAGTATCAAAACCAGGATGGACCACCAAAGAAGTCATAAGTCTTGGGACCTTAAAGACATCCACGTTCCTAGTCACGTCCGCATAAAGGGTTGGATTGAATGGATTGGTGATAAGACAACCAAAGTGAAAATCAGTCAACTCCAATAGACACGAAAAAATGGCAGAGTTAGAGTCACGACGAATGTAAGTTGCTATAAGAGATTTCATACTATCGCCTTCCAGGTTGAAAACCTTGAATCAGGGGAAAAAATGGAAATCATATCTTTCAAGATTCTACGAAGGACATCACCAAACAAAGCTGAGCTTAATGCAGTCATAGTAGCCCTCATAGTCCTCCCATATAAAACAGAAGCAATTATAAACACAGACAGCCAGATGGTAGTCACAGTACTGGCAGGCAACAGGAACAAGAGCAAGATAGCGAGACTTACAGAATATACAAAAGATCTGGTGAAGCTAAAAAATATCAAGATCAAAGTTGAAAAGATCCAAAGAAATGGCAACCTGACCATCACCAAAGTAGATGGTGAGGTCAAGTAAGCAAAATCTAAATGGCAAACTACATGTCTTGACATAATACTACTTAACAGGAATGAACTAGTGCTAACATACAAGAAGGGGATCACCAACTTTAATGCTAGGGAAGCCATCTGGAACCATTTCAGGAACAAACAGGTTACTGACTGGTGTAGTTTAGAGAGGAATCAGGACTTCACGTTACTCAACAACGGAATCAACTGGGAAGCAACGGCGGACTACCTTCATTTCAAAAGGATAACTGCGGACCCAACAGATATGGAGAATCATCAATGTAGGGCATTCAAATTGAAGTCCTGGGCATAGGAGTTACCGACCATGGTTAAACTACATGCTAGAAGGAAGGATTTATACAAATCCAACAGATGCGTCAGGTGCAATGTGGCCACTGAGAACCAGACATATGTCCTCACATGTAGAGAAAATAAACTCGACTTTAATCTGTGCATACTAGAGGTTATATCAAATTATCTCCAAAGTAGAGAGAAACAAAGTAAACTATGGGTCCAGAGATGGGTCAAGAAGACTGAACGTAATGTACAATACATCTGGATTAAAATAATATCTAGGAGCCTAATTCCCAGGAATATTAAAAATGTAATTTATGAGTGGTCAGAATTTTTTAAAAAAAGAGAGCCAAGTATACTCTCCTAGAGTGCTTCAAAGAAGTACAGAATCTCATAAGAGAAACCTGGCTACAGAGATGTGAGGCAACTGGAGAATGGAAAAGATCCCAAGGGATCATCAAGTTGGATAAGAGAGCAAGAGGCAAATGGAGCAAGAACTCACAAAAAGACCGATCAGGGAAACCAACAAATGAAATTGATTTGAACTGGAAGAAAACCAAAACCTTTAATTTCCTTTTCTCATGAAAACTTAAGGAAAATAGCGCTAACTCAACTTAGGCAGGTTAGTTTTCTGAAAGAAAGGCAACAAGCCATAGAGGTCCACCCGGAGATCTGATCTAAAAGGTATCTTTCATAGTAATCTCACATACATGCTAGTATAGTCTGATTTCTAGTTAGCTCTGAAATAGATAGCACAATGTAATATCTGAGTAAAAGCTAAATAAAAGATCAACTGGGGGCTGAGCCAGTTTTAAAAAAAAAAAAAATCTTTACAAGAAGCAACTAATATTGAATTATAATTAAAAAAATAATTAAAATAAAACAAACTTATAAATAATATATAAAAAAAAATTTTTTTATATATTAAAAACCATATACTATATATAAAACTTTTTAAACTAGATATAAAAATCTAAAAAACAATTAAAAGAGAATACTAAATTCAATTTTTAGTTAAAAAATTTTCAAATTTATATTAAATTGTATTTTGGTTAAAATAAAATAGTTTAAAATATATAGCTACTAATTTATATACTATTAAATAAATAATTCAAACTTATTATCAAAAAAAGAAATATAAACTTTAAAATATAGATCCAAAATAACAAAAAAAATATAAATCTAAATTATACAATAATAGAAAAATTAAAAAACTTTAAAAAAACTTTTAAACAAAAAATCTCTAGTTTCTCATTCTTTAGTTATAAGATACTAGCCCAAATTATATAATAAAAAAACTGAATTATTATTGAATTTAATTAAATTTAGTAATAAAAATATTAACAAAATTTTTTTAATTACTATCACTTTATATATTATTATTTTAACTATATACATAAATCCTCTTAAGTATCTATTATAAATAAAAATAAGAAGAAGGGTTACTTAAGTGCTTTATAGAAAGTAAAATAATATTTGTAAGAAGTTTTTTTTACTTCTTTGTTAATAAAGTCTTAATACTTTTTTTAAGACAACTTAAAGTTTGACTTCAAAAGTTATTTTTACTTTTTTTTTATTGTTTGTAGACTTCATTATCCAAAAACATGACTTTTAATAATGAAAAAAATCAAGTGGCACCTTTGATATCAATAGCAAAAAAGTTTTTAAAAAAATAAAAACTGATTAGAAAGTATTTAAAAATTTTTTAATTTTTGAAATAAGAGGTTTATAGAGGTTTTTTGTAGTAAAAAAACTTTATTTTTTCTTTTTAGATGTTCATTATTTTTTAGAACTTCTATTTTTATAATTTTTTAAAGAATTTTATTTATATCAGTTTGATTTTAAATTTTAGTTAGCACAAATTCATATTAAAGATAATTGATTAATATGAAATACTATATATTAGTTATTGAAATATAAATAGATTACAATAATATATTTCAATAATATTATTAGTAATTGAAAAGAATATTTTGAAAATATTTGCTTTCAAAAGTTCAAATCTCTTAAGAAAAATATTTTTAATATTAAAAAACTAAAAAATAAATAATATAAATTACAATTTTTTTTTTATAAATTTCTCAAATAGTACAAAGTTTTAATAAATAAAAACTGAGGTTTAAATGTTTTTCTTGAGATATATCAATATAATATTCAATTAAATTGATTTGTTTAACATATAGATAATATTAAAAAAGATTTTTTCTGAGATTCAAGATAAAAAAAATAAAAATAAAAATAAATAATTCTTTTTGCTAATCCTCTGATCACACACAAAAAAGATATTTGCAAGAAGTTTCTATACTTCTTTGCTAATAAAATCTTAATACTTTTATTAAAACAACTTGAAATATGACTTCAAGAGTCACATCTACCCTTTCCCTTTTGTTTACAAACCTTTTCACTCAAAAATGTGACTTATAGTGACCAAGAAAAGTCAAGTAACACCTTTGATACCAATGGCAAGAAAGTTCCCAAAGGAAAAAGAACTGACTGTGAAGTACCTAAAGGCCTATTTAATCTTTGAAGCAAGAGATATATAGAGGTTGTTAATGACAGAAGGGCTTATTTTTCACCTTTCAGTCACTTGTGGGCTTCTTTGAACTATCACTTTCATGGTTTTCTAAGAAATTTTGCCTACCTCAGTTTGACCCTGAATTTTTGATAGCACAAATCCTCACCAAAGATAATTGGCTGACATGAAACACGTTAGTTTTTGAAATGTAAACAAGCTCCTATTGATTATATTCACATGTTTCGATGACGTTATTGGTAATTAGAAAGAAAGTTCTGGAAACAGTTGCCTCCAAAAAGCTCAAGTCCCTTAATGAAAACTTCCATGACATCAAAAGATCAAGTGATGGGTAATATAAATTACAAACTCCCGTCTCTTACCTAAGTTCCTTAAGTAGTGACAAAGCTTTAATAAAAAAAAACTGAGATCTAAATGCTTTTCTTGAGATATTCCAATCTAGTGTTTACTTAAATGAAAGACCAGTTAGATTGATTCGTTCAATGCCACAGGTAGTGAAAAAGAAAATTTCTTCTAAGATTCAAATGAAGCAAGAAGACTATTTCAATCAGGCAAATTCCTTTTGAAAAGAGTTTGTTTTTATTTTTTAATTTTTTGATTGGCCTTAAATTGTCCCCTTTTCTTTTTTTAACTTAGCAATTCATTGATTTTCAGGCAATCAATAGTAACAAACTGTTGGCAATGATCCTGATAAATAGAGGTTATTACTAATCTATTAGATAAGTAAAATATTGTCCTCAAAATCTGACTTAGAGTACTTTTGTATAAAGATAAGTTAGTCACTTTGTAAAAGTTTGCAAAATATTATAAATTTATTTTCAATTTTTTAATAAAGACATGCCATTATGACATGATTGTGATTTAAAAAAAAAAAAAGAGAGATTCAAGATAAAAAAAAAAAACTATTTTAAATAAATGGATTTTTTTTGAAAAAAAAAATTTTTAATAGTCTTAAATTGTTTCTTTTTTTAATTTATTTTTTTTTCTTCTTAATTTAATAATTCATAATTTATAAATAATTTATAATAATAAATTGTTGATAATTAATCTAGTAAATAGATATTTATATTAATCTTTTAAGAAAGTGAAATATTGTTTCCTAGATCTAACTTAGAATATTTTAATACAATAATAAGTTAATTATTATATAAAATTCTATAATATTTTAAATAGCTATATAAACTATTTAATAAAAATTAAGCTATATGATATTATTATATATTAAAAAAAAAAATTATTAATTTATGAATAATTTATAAAAAATTTAATAACAATTCAATAAAAATTTATCAAAAATTATTTATTACCAATTCAATAAAAATTTAATATCAATTTATTAATATTTTATTAAAAATTTTATTAATAATTAATAAAAAATAATTAATAATTTATCAAATATTTTATTAAACATATAATAAAAATTTGACAACTATTTAAAAAAAAACTCTTTCTGCTGATTCCCATTTTTCAGAAAATTTCCTTTTTTGGTAATTTTTTAAAAAAAGAGAAGCCAGCCCAAAAAACAAGAGAAAACCAACATCAAAGACCATCCACTTACAAGAAACACTATAGAAC